>NBAY01000079.1:0-193155 GCA_002794775.1 Porodaedalea pini | reverse complement strand
TGAGCGTCTGTCTTCCCGCATTTTTAGCTGCTTCGTGAACTCGACGTAGGGCGTTATGTTATACTCGGCATTGTCGTTGTTTTCGCCATTCTTATTGCTGTCTACGATAAGAAGATTGTACATGCACTTGAGCCGGTTGGACGACAACTTCGAGAGTGCGTTTTTATCATCCATATCCTGGCCCTTATGGCACAACACGCTTATTCTTTCCTTATGATGCCAGTATGCCTGCTGGATGGCTGATACCGATAGCCATCATGTTCGTTATATCTTTCCCTCCAGTGCGTATATTCGTTATCTTGCGATACGTGCCGTATATACAATGCAATTCTCAGCTCTTCGGCCACGAAATAGTCGCGATGCTATGCGGCGTCATCTGGGGATTTTGGATCGGGTTTGGCATAACTGCTGCCGGGACTCTCTTAGGGGAGATTGGCAACTTCTAGTACGTCTGTTCAATATTTGATTCTTCTACAGCATCAAACTCTTCCGCCTTTTTTTCTTTCACAGTGCATTCCGGTATTGTTGCCAGGCCCGGGGTAACAAATACGAAAAGACGAACCTTCACTATGGCTGCCTTGCACGCGTTGTCAGACAAGGAAGCTTTAAAGTCGTACTTATTGCAAGATACAGCGCGGTTCCTGGTCACAGTCAGTTCGTTGCTTTCAGACATGCGCCTTCCCACGAACTAAACTAGTAGTCTTTCGATAGTGCTGACCGCCGTATTTTCAACTTGCGGGATGAATATCTTTGTATTTGCACTCTCAGCAACACTGTCCCTTCCCAAGCAAGCCGCTTTAGTTTTCATTGGTGTCGCTCTGGAGAAGGATGGAACTGGTATGTTATAAACTCGATTTTGCGATTAATACCGAATCGGCATCCGCAATCAACAGGCCAAGAAAGTCCAGCAGACAGTATCGTCTCAGCCATTGTCGGTACTGTGACGTCGATTGTAACGATAACTGCATTGCGATACATATATCGCAAGATGGACGGGGTCAAGAATGAGGTCGTATATGCTCGACGCAAATCTAGGTATGTCATTCTTATGTCCATCTATCACATGTCATGTTTGACCTCCAACATCATCTCACGTCTCCAGACAAATGAAGCTCGACCGCCAGGAACTCGATAGACTCATCGCCGGCATCTGACTTGAGCGTGCCGCAGGTTAGCGCACAGTTGCATTATACCAACTCCTTCATGCACCTCGCCGCCCTTCGTCACTACTCACGGACATCCGACACTGGACGTTGAGGACTACAACGAGTATCCCCTTTCAAATATCAATCGAGTGTAACATACAACTACTGTTTCTGTAAGATCCTTCTGCGTTGCCCCGGTATTGCACGAACATATGTAGATCAGCATTGAGCTTTCTTAGCCTTGTAAATATATTCTATATATACTGTAATGGTTGTTCGAGACTTCAAATGACTGAAGAGCGCCATGGTCAAGTACTTGCAATTTGCGTACGATACTGTGCAATTTAACTCAGGAAAGAACAAACAACAACATAGGAGGCTCAAAAAAGTAGGCCTCGCAAGCACAACCGCGGCTCCCACGATCTCCAATCCTGAACTTATATAAGTTATATTGCTATGTGTGCTTCCATTTTATAGTCAATCCCATGAAAGCTACGCTTACGCCATTGCTGATACTTCCCGACGAGCGCTGCCTAACGGCACGACCGGTTAAATCGTATGTTTGATCTTGACGCTCTTCTTCACATGCAGAGCATTAGGTCCCGACGAGCGCTCTCTGACGGCACGAGCGAACAAATTGTCTGTCTGGTCTTGACTCTGCCGGTGTTCTTCTTTACATGCAGAATACATAAAGCTCCACTCACCACCCACCCTCACTTATTCTATTCGCCATGCTCACAAAGTCCAGCTACCTTGTCTTTGCCTCTTCCATCACTGCCGCCTTCGCGACTTCGGTCTCCCGCAATCTCGTCTTGCACGAAAAACGAGACAATGCCCGAATGGCTTTGTAATGACCGGCGCTGCACCTGCAGATGACGTACTCCATCTGCGCCTTGCGCTTGTCAACAGCGATATCGCTGGGCTTCAGGACGCACTCTACGCAGTCAGCACTCCCGGAAGTACGCTTTACGGCCAGCATCTGACTAAGGAGCAGGTGAAAATTTGTCCATTTCCTTGACCGTGCGTTCTGCTCATTCGGCGGGTTAAAGGTTGAGGAGTACGTCAGGCCAAGATCGGAATCTGTCTCAATCGTGAACAAGTTCCTTGCCTCGCATGAAGTCGCTGCGTCTTCAGTGTCGCCTGCTGGCGATTGGCTCTCGTTGTCTGTTCCCGTTCACAAGGCAAATGAGATGTTCAGCACAGACTTCTCGGTTTTCGAGCATGGAGAAAGTAAAAAGCTGTCTGTGCGCACCCTTGCATACTCGATCCCTGCGGAACTCCAAGGCCATCTTGACTTCGTTCATCCGACGACCACGTTAGTATTTTCTCTCGAAATATTATAGGCACCATTCTCAAGGTCCCTGTAACCAGTTTTCAAGATCCCTACGCGCATCGCCCGGCCATTTTGACACCCCTTAACGCTAGGGAATCTGCGCACACTAGCAGCTTCACTTCGCGCCATACTGTCCCATCCTCCTGCAACTCAAGTATCACTCCGGCTTGTTTACAGTCACTTTACGGTATTCCTGCGACTCCCGCAACACACCCGAATAACTCCCTTGCCGTCCCTGGATTCATCAATTTTTATGCGAATCACGAAGATCTGGCGATTTTTTTGCACGAGTTTCGTCCGGACCTTACAAATGCGACTTTCGCTGTGCAGACTGTGAACAATGGAACGAACTCGCAGAATGCAAGCGAGGCAGCCACAGAGGCAAACCTCGACGTTCAGTACACCGTCGGACTTGCGAGCGGCGTGCCGACGACATTCATCTCTGTCGGGAATCACTTTGAAGGAGAAATGCTCGTAGGCTTCCTCGATCTCATTAACTTTTTTGCTCAGTGAAGAGAAGCCGCCCCTCGTTCTTTCCGTCTCATATGCTCAAAATGAGGACCTGATAACTCCTGCGTTTGCAAAGTAAGCACTGATATCTGTGTGAGATGCTTCGAATGCTCATTTTTTGGTTTAGCCAGCTCTGCAACGCAATTATGCAGCTTGGCGCACGCGGAACTTCTGTCCTGTTCGGCTCTGGTGATGGAGGCGTCGCAGGTGCACAGCCCGTAACCTGTACGAACTTTGTACCATCTTTTCCAGCCGGTTGCCCATTCATAACTTCTGTCGGGTATGTCACGTGCGTGCTTGTCGATGCTCCTCAGTTTACTGAGTATAACTCACAGTGGGACCACTGGCATCGTCGAGACGGCCACTAACTTCTCCACAGGTGGTTTCTCCAATCTTTTTTCGATGCCGTCGTACCAGGCCTCTGCCGTCAATTCATACCTCGAGGCAATTGGCTCGACAAACGACGGCAAGTTCAACCGAACTGGTCGTGCCTTTCCAGACGTCAGCGCTCAAAGCTTCAACGTCGAGATCGTTGTTGATAGAATAACCCAGACGATATGGGGTACAAGTTGCTCGGGTCCAATCTTCGCGAGTGTCATCGCCTTGCTCAATGACCGTCTCCTCACTGCGGGAAGACCACCGCTTGGATTTCTGAATCCGTTTCTATACTCGCCTATAGGAGCAGCCGCGCTGAATGATGTTACTACAGGTCTGTTTTTAATGCTATCCTGATAGTCGCTTGCTAACTCAGGATCTGTAGGTAACAATGAAGGTTGCTCGACGGAAGGGTTCCCTGCGCTCGTGGGCTGGGACGCTGTCACGGGACTGGGCACTCCGAATTTCGCGAAGATGCTTGCTGCTGTTGGTCTGTAGGTCTCGAGCTTTCAACATGGCCACAGAACGAAATTACTCTACTTTACATGCAAAAATATGCATAGCTAATTATTGCTGTCTCTACTCTCCCTCTGCTCAAATCACACGGACAAGCTCAGGACGTTGTCTTCCATTTCTAAACGTAGTGGGGACATTATACATCGTTTGAAATCAGACTCCTTTAAAACAGACGCTTCACTCTATGCAAGTTCCTTTGAGCATTTGGTGCCGCAGCAATCCGCTAACTATCGCTCATTCCATATGGCCGGGGCTTTTCTAAGAGACCGATCTAGAGGCTACGGGGCCGATTACGCAACTGCAGTCAATGATTAATCCTGCGGAGCGCACACCGCTCGCTGCGACCTGCAGCAGCCCGCAGTGATGAACAGAGCCTAGAAGCGGCGACGAAGTACAAGGAGGTATCAGATAAGTCTGTGATCTCGGCCCTTAGGCAGAAGCCATTGCAGACTGATGCGGCTTTTCGATGTTAGCTCGGCATGATCACGATTTCGATGCCAAATTCTTCATCTCAGACGATAAAAGGAATCCTTACTCTTCTGCTTTGCCCTCAAACAGTGATCATTCGGCCTTTCAGTAGTTCCTTATTCCAATGTCTTGCCGTCTTGACTCCCGGCTACTTTCAGACACAAGCGGCACGCAACATGTGTCCGACACTCGTGCACCTCTGCCTGTCTCGAATCCTACACAGTCCTTCTGGCTGCACCCTTCAGAAGAAGTAAACCACTTGGAAAAGAGGGAAACGAAGGTCCCATCGTGTCCGATGCCAACACATGCATCATCGGCTCTGGTATCACAGGTGTTTCTGCCACGTACCTGAGACCTTCCCAGACAAGAAAGTTGTCATCCTTGAGGTGAGAGACTTCTGTAAGTATTTGAATAGCTCTTTACTGTCATTCATTTGACTGCCTATTTAAAAGCTCCGGAGCTACGGGAAGGAATGGTGCGGACCTCGTCTCTGGCCTCATCCAAGACCTTGCACGCCTCGTAGTGGAGATGGGTATCGAGGAGGCGGAAAGAAACTATGCACTAGGGGACCATGTAGCGTATGTAGTCTTTGCTTCAGATAATAAAGGAAAGCGGCCTCGAGGACGCCGTGGATCTCGTTTCCCAAGGGAATTACGAACTATTAACTACTGGAAAGGATGTAGAGAACGCACGCGAAAGTCTTTCCCTTGCGAAAGAACTAGGCATGCCACTAAAGGAAGTCGAATGGATCTCAAAAGACAATATGTAGGAAGTAAGCACTCGTATCTTCTAGCGGAAGTGTTGATTATGGATTATCGACTTTGAATTGCAAAGGAATATGGGATGTCCTACCTGGCAATAAAATCCCCAGGCAGCAATATTTGGCCAGTGAAACTTGTCGCGCATATTTATTACATCGCAGAAAAAGTATTCGTAGTCTGAGTTGACCGGTCAATATATAGCGGCCTGGTACACGGGAAGTGGAATGTCTCGGGCCTTTGCTTGGTACGTCTCCCTGTCCCATATAACTTTTTCATTGAACGCGATTGGGATGCTCTTTCGCCTACAGTGCAGAGGCTGTCATTTCTCTAGTCACGCACAATCTCGTGGGCCTGACACGCGACAAATGGAGCGCGCCAGTGTGGCTGCCAAAGCGATATCTTACATGGAATCGGGTGTAGACATCAATTATGATCAATCTTTGCAACGACGTCGAACTAATTCCGAACATGTCCAACTCCGTTAATCAAATTACAATTTTTTCCAACTTGAATATTTATTTTCTTTCCTACGTATAGTCTTCTGGAAAAATAATCATTTGAGAGCTATAAACGGCGTGAATGTGCATTATAATTAATTACACAATTCAAGCTCCGCTCAAACATCGCGGACACATTGGCACGCGTTGCACGCACGTGAGATTTCCCGTGTACATGGGAGCAAAACTAACTTCTTGCTTGTTTCGGCTGCATCTTCACATAGCATTTCGTTGCACTGCCTCACTGATGTGCATAGACAGCCGATCACTTCGCCAGCAAATTTATCTATAAACGGAGGACTGCACTCTCCGAGTCCGGCGCAAAATCTCTTACGGGGCGGATAGAGCTCGTGACTCCTCACGGGCATCTTTGTCCTCAACCACCATGTCCGCCAACCCAGCGAGTCCTGCTGATACTTACACTAGTTGATTGCTTGCAGCTCAGTTTCTCCTCCCAACAGCCTATGAGTTGTGATCTGATGAATCCAGAAGCCGTCAGCGAATGCTCAAGTCACACGCTCAGACGAACAGCATCAGCGCAGTCACTGAACTCTGCTTTCTCGCATTTATCGTCCTCGACTATGACCGCTTCAGACCTTCCGGGACCGGGACGCATCTTAGACAAATACGTGTTCACTAAAGGAGGACGTGCACTTGAGAGAGTAATCGGTCGAGTCGCGCATTCTTTAGGACTGGGACCTGTTGCAGCCACGCTCCGCATAGGCGCAAACCTACGCGGGGTTTCTTTGCATGACTCCCCATCATCCTTATCATTCATGACAAGTGAGATCCCGGTACATAGGACACTGAGGTTAGAGCTTGGACTGGTTCAGGATGTCCCTCGATTAAGGGCCGACTGTAAGAAGTCATTCGATTACACAAGGTTAGCCTCTCCGAACAGTATGAAATACTCTCAGTTAAGCTTTTATCCTCAGGTCGAACTTGCTCAGTACTCGTATACTAGCGCTGAACATGATCATAACTCTGTATATACGCCTTCCGTACCTCAGTTCTTATTTCGACACCGCGGAAGTGACGGAATACGCGCGGAACGCTAGGACACCATTCCTTGCATCTGAGGATGACCTATTGGAGGATTCACTTGCACGAATGGCTTTCGCTTGTCTTGCACCTGTAGACAACTCGAAGAGCGTTGCTCGCCTGGTTGACCACCTTGCCGAGCAAACGAAACGCACCGAAGAGAATACGAGGGCCCAGAGCTCCGGCCCATGGTATTACCTTCTCCCAGACACACAAGTAATTCGGAAGTGCTGCGAGTATGCTCAGAAGCTTTCCGATAAAACTAGTGACAGTACTTATCAATGGGTGACAGGGACCCGAATACGTCGTTTGCGGCTCTCCGATTTACGGGCGTTATCTTTCGGCACTCCTTTCGTTCTCGGGCGGATGAATTCTATGTCAAACTCAACATTGCGACAATAACTGGGTTTTGGCGCGATCTGATAGAGTGCATGAAGCATCATGTTTCTATTGAAATGGCACGACCATGTCGGTGCTCTTGTTTGCGGCATTGTCTCAATGGGACAGGCTCCACATGTGCCGCGCAGATAGATGATATGTCTTCGACTGAGGAGGATTTGGAAGGTATTGATTTGTTCTCTGAGACGGTCCTCTAGATGCTCTATCGTGCTCTCGCCTGGGATCCGCTTCTGAGTCAGATGAAACCGCGATTTGCTGCGCTACGTGATATTCTAATTAGAGACGCCGTCGAGATCTTCAGACCGTAAGCCCATCTATGGTCCTTTTCTTCGATATTAAGTCTAATGCAGACTTGTTCTGCCTTCTCTTACAGGCCATTGGTGCAGACACTCTTTCCCAGCGCCTCATTCATTGTACTGATGAAGTTAGAGCCGCAGCTGGAGATTGTGTATAGCACAAGCTGGAGTGAGAAAGCTTCTTGCGGTGATTTGGAGGGTACTTTCGGCTTCAGTCGTTGAACTCTTATAACTTATTTGTCGTTGTGAATGTTTTGGGTGTATGCGACTAGTATATGTGTATGCAGAGTGGGGTTATGTTAACTATACTGGACTATAGGCGGCTACTTCGAGTTCCAGTTAAGGATTTGTTCAATCTATTGGATATCCTTCTGTGTCTATTTCCATCAAAGATCATCTTGCAGCTGCTCTTCAATCTTGCTTGCATGTTGAGCTAATGGAATGCGAACCAAACCGTATGACGAGTTAGTTTTATCTCAAAATAGACAGTTTAATAGAAACATACAAAAGATAGGAAACGCATCCGCGAAGCCCGCACAATGGTGCAGTACCCTTGTCAAGCGATCAATGCTCGACCGAAGCATCCGGTGGTGCGAGCGAGCTTCATGCGTCCTTGGCCCATGCGTTGTGCGATCAAGCTCCTCGATGAAGACACGTCCGGCAGCTGACCCAATAACCTGTTATGTTCGCTGCCTTAAGAGAGTAGCTCCGGAGAAAGGCCAAATGTAGCCACTCACAGCAAGGATGGGGTCCAGAACGACAGATCGCACGTTCTCTTCACCTACGTTTTCCGAGCTAACACCAGAAATGAGTTCCAGAATAGCAAGTATCTCGTCTGCGTGTGGAAGGAATGTATTCGTCGCCCTCGCTATTGCTTCGGATGGGAGTGCGCGATGAAGATGGACCATGGAGGCATGTGCGAGACCATGACTAACAGCCAGAATCAGACGAACGTCCTCTTCAGCAGCGTCGAGCTGGTCAAGCGGGGGCAAACCCCGTGCGAACTGCGTAATAATGCGAGCGAGTGTCTGTACTTCATTTTCGATGGATACCTCAGAGTTAACTCGAGCTGAAAGACGAGCAATCAGCTACTTTGTAGATAAATTGAAACCTGGATAAGACGTACTAGTGAGAGTCGCAGCCCGTTCATAAAGAGCAGACGCCTTAGCCCGGAGTACTGAGTAGGAGTCATCGCCTGCTATGACAGGCTGTCCAGAGAGGAACATTTGAACAGTCCTGCCAGAGTTGTTGGGCCGCAAAGGTGCGAGTGTCAGTTGCTTCAGAAAGCCAATGAATAATTTAGTTTTTTTAAAGAAAATGTATTATTTTTGCTACTTACCCCAGGCTCTCCTGACCACGGCGTATCTATCTGTGTGCCTCGCACGGAGTCGTCGGAGAGCGAACGCGGCGCTTCTAATGCAACACTCCAACAGGAGTCAAGGTCAAAAACAGCCCAAAACACTCGTATGCGTTCCGCCGTTTCCACAGCATCGCGAGCCGGAGTCAGACCGAGCGAAACGTTGAAAATAGAAGGGCCTCTTCCAATCACAGCACTGGTATTATCACCTGAGGATGTAATGCGATGGAGCCCACAGCTAACTGCAAGAGCTACTGCTGCGTTGGCGTGATAACGGCCCTCTAGGACGTGTCCAAGACAGAAGAAATACTGTGCAAGCAAGATCTCGGCCTGTACGGCTTGCACACGACTTTGAGCTGCATTCTGGCCCTGAAGATCGAAAACAAAACATCAACAAGAGCGTACCGAAGTAATAGATAAGACTATCTTACTTCATACTGGACTCCCGACGAATTCTGGAGCGCCAGTATCACACGCTGAAGGTACACATCTTCGTGCTGTCTTAAATCTACCGAGTTGGAGATGCGGAGAGCCCACAAATACACCACGTTAAGAAGCGCTGCATGCGGTCGTTCAGGATGAAGAGTTGGAAGACCAAGTTCGTTCCTAAACCGAACGGGGTCGAGCGCAAAACCCAACGCCCGGGAGTGCGGAAGGAATATAGATATTCTAAGAGTAGCGCATCCACATGACAGAAGAATAACGAATACATTAGTTCTCGGCTATGATGTAGAATGCAATTACTTACAGCGCTTCTGAAATCTGTGCGGGTAGCTCTACATACTCCCACCACATATCTGGTGCAGATGGAGCTTCAGGTGTAGGTGGCAGCTGACCTATGAGAGGTTCCTCACGTTGTCCGTGTCCGGCTACTGCAGGTGTAGACGTGGAATACGGGTCATGGAGAAAAAGGGGCTGGCCAGAGCCGGCAGTGCCCTCGAGCTCCTGCAGTCGCGACTCAAGGAGTGCAAGGTTCTCTTCGAGCACTTGTGTGCGAGTCCGGCCTTGGTTGTCTGTATACTCGCAGTCATCGACTCGATTCGCATCGATGCATGGCGTGCAGACAGGTCGTGCACTGTCGCATTTCTGGGAGAGATAATAAGCCGTGATGAAAGCAAGCCACTTCAGATGCATACCATTTTACGACGTCTGAGAGCGGCACACCAAGATATAACAATCAATATTCTCGTGTTATGTGCAAGTTTCCGATGCGACAAGAACTTACCTGCAACGAATACAGGCCTTTCCTCGCTGGAGGGCAGTTCCTCGCACAGGGGAAGACGACGACGCGGATTTGTCTGCCATGAATATCTAGGAGTTTGATAGTGCTTGTTCGATGTACTACTGACTTGAAAGTGAAGAAGGGCGCTGGATTTTCCATATTTTATGTGGTCTTGTTTTAAACGTCGAGTTGTAAATTTGGTTTATCTCGAGAACCGACCAGAGGGTAGTCGAGGACACAATACAAGATACGCCAAGGTGGCTAACGACCGACTCCCGACGGAGGTGACCCATAGAACAAAGTACATCGGGAAGACAAGGATACGCGGCAGGGACTTGATTGGCCGCAGATCTTCAGGGAATCTTGCACGATTCTGGCGGGGCCACAGCTTGAGCCCGACGTGGCGGCAGACATAGAGGCGAACGCGCCCGAGCCCGTCATGACCAGCGCAGCCGCCGTCTTTTCCCAGATGTAGGGCAAGTCATCGTTCGGAGAGATGAAGTCATGACTCGGAATCCTGACGGGACGAAACACTTGTAAGTAGGCAGTTGTGTGAACTTCAGCAGCGAATAGTGAACGGAACTTAGTACGGCAAAGAAGGGAGACTTCAGAGCATCCATGCGGCCCGGGTTGCTTTGTTGCACCTGATTGGCAGAGGATGACTGCCCCGGGCAAGAGACGGACCTCGTCGTTACTTGCATCCCAAAAGGCTCCCGAAGCTTAGGTGATTAGACGTCGGAAGAGAGGAACGACCAGATTTACGATTGTTGTAAGAGCTGATCCGAGATGCTCCCAAACACGGGTGACTGTTACTGTGAAAGTAAAATATTAAACGGTTTCTCGTGTCGACCATTTTTAGCACAAAATGAGTCGGAGACCTTGGGGGGAGCAAACACGTGAGCTGAAGAACATTCCGCATTCTCCCGGGCGGAGACGACCGTCTGTTTCAACTTGAAAACGTCTCATGCAGCGTGAACGAATACGAGTCCAGCCGGAGGCCTATGACTCGCACAGTGTAAAAAAAGAAAAAAAAAAATTTGTCCGACCTCGAGCTCATTTTATGACCCAGTTTCTCCCGATCACAGCAGCTCAGGTACTTGGGTACTGACAGTGCAGGTTTACGGGTTGAAAGAGAGTTGAGAAAGTGCGGCACCTGTCAAGACTATGACCTGAAGCAGAGGAACGTCTAAGGAAAGGAGTAAAGACTTGCACACAGGATGCGACATTCTAAAACAGACGATTATTCTCACGCTTACAGTACAAACTGTTACAGTGTTAGTCGGGAACTTGGCATTCAGAACACTCAAACGACAAGAAATAATTTAGCGGGAAAGAAATATTCGAAGTAGCGGAATAGCAAGAAATAAAGCAAGCAAGTATAATACAACCATCAATCGTCCGCACTCGACTTCTTCAGCAGATCTTGGTAATCCTGCGCAAGCTTGAACAGGGTTTTGCTCCTCGCTAGATATGCAAACGGTTAGAAAGTACAGGCTTGCCGACATCACTCATAATCACGATCATACCGAAGATGGTTAGGACTTCTTTCGCGAGGTCACGCTTTGGGATCCCCAGCACCAAAGGACTCCAGCCCTCGTCTGACTTGCCAGGACGCCTGAAACAAATTTTGTAGCTTTAAGAAGGTCAAGGGTGTACGAATAATAGCAATTACCAGTAAACCGGCCCGTATAACTCTTTGAGCACTTCTTCTGCTTTCCCGCGGAAGCCTTCGTCCGCAATCGTTTTCGCATACAACAATAGTGCCTGTCGGTACTCTGGAGCACTCCCCAGAACGCGAGCCGCATGCATGCGAGTCTCAAGATGACCAAGCGTCATTGCAGTACCCCACCATGTAGGTCGCGGCTTTTCCGCGTCCGATGCTGAACCAGCGCCAGAGGCGTGCTCGGCCACACGTGCCTCGATGGAGGCAACGATGCCGTTACCAGTACCGCCGGGCGCTGTGGATATAGACGTACGCTGCCGACCCTTCCAAGCCGATGACCCACTTGCCCACCAGCTTTCGCCAATGCGCACCCAGCTCAGAAGCGCGGAGTCATAACTCAGGGTGCTTCCCGTGCTGAGATGCACGAGTGGTGCACCATTTGGTCGTACTGAGGCTGAGAGGACGGAAGGAGAAATGCCGTTGGGATTATCGGTTGATGGAGGGCTCGGCACAAGTAAAGGTAGGAGGGAAGTCGCGGGGTGTACTGCAGAAGATGTCTTTGTGTTCCTGATGGACATCATGTCAGTCAAGAGAAATGTGGCCTTGCAGCGAGAAACTCACCAGACGTAGACCTGGCCGGAGATCGTGATAGCCATAAGGTAGTTCTTCGCCGCATCCAAGAATGCGACAGGAGATCCAAGAGTCAACGTAGGCATGATACTGATCACAAAGTTGCAGTTTAAGAAAAGCAAGAAGAATGGACAAGATATAAGACACTCACCGTCTCCCTGTCAGTGAATAGACAGTGATCGCTCCGTCCTCCATTGCTGCAGCACATAATCGATTCGAAGCACAAATACAAAGCACAGGTGCAGGCAGATAGTCAAGCCATTGCACAGTCTTCTCCTTTGAGGTGAAGAATGTGAGCTCGCTGGGTTCTGGTAGAGTTCGTATCAGTCAATTTCTTATGTCATACTCCATCACAACACGTACCACTTCCATCTTCAGAGTTCCGAGCTTCGAGAGTATCTCCAGTCTCAGCCACGCGTTCAGATAGGAAAGTTTTCAATGTGGGCGCAGATAAACCCCCGATGCTCGTTTCGGGCGTGTGGGCACTCGATGACGCCCCGCCAATGTTCCGCAAGCCCAGCGCATCACCACCTCTTCTTATCTCGCGGGGTTCCCTCTCATTTCCGTCCCTCACGCGGTCCCCGCCAAGCGTGCGAGCCTTGGGCGGCTTCCCAACGTCGTCACCAAATGTGACCGTAATCGTATCGCCTCTGCTGCGCCGCCCACCTCGGGTATCGAGCGCACTTATAGGGACGGCCATGTCCACCCCAAAGTCGTCACCAGCATCAAGCTCCATTCCATCATATCCGCTGCCAAAGCCGAAGCCGGCTGATGATGCGGATGCAGACGTTGGTGGAGGAGGGAGAAAGCTCGTCGTTGGCGCGTTCGTGCTAAGATTAGCGGATGATGGCACAGGAATATGTGTAGGAGTCGACGTTGACGCTGAAGGCATGTTTGCTGCACTTCCAAGCGATCCCACGAACGTCGGCTGCACACGCCGCCGTGCACGATCTCGACCCTTCGGAGCACGGCGTGCGACAAGTGTCGTGACCTGCTCTCCAGGGCCTGCAGATGGTGCATGCCCGAAACCATTTTGCTGCGCGGACGGCGGGGTCAGAGGAGGCGTTGAGCGTCCACTCGCGTGCCCATTCCCATTGATGCCGTGCTCCACATGAGCAAACCCGTTTGGGAGCGAGAAGCCGAACTTGCTGAGGTACTGACGCTGGGCTTCTAGCGGGGCAATTCCTTCAAGTTCGTCTGGATCAAAAGCGAAGGCAGCCAGGGTACCGTCGCTTGACACAGCGTATAGCGCTAAACCATCTGCAGCCCAACTGAGATCCATGATTTGTCTCTCGAAGACTTCCTTCGCAACGATGAGAGGACGAGCACTCTTCGTCTGCCAGACGCTGATGGAGCGATCGTCTGCGCCGAGTGCGACGACGCTACATATATTTGAGGTCGCAATAGGCATCTGCGGATCGCGGAGAAAGATGTGTGGGTTATAACACGCAACCTCGACAGTATTCTCGTGTCCAACTAGACTGATCTCGGACGTCCAAGTATTGCGGGATATTACGGCTGCGGTGAATACGAATCCGTTGTTGTTCGTCGCGTTCGATGCGGTGATGTGTGCGCCATCAGGAGACCAGCTAAGAAAGTCCTATTAGCAGTAAGACCAAAAGACAGGAGAGGAACGGCGAACCTCAGTCGCCGAAAGAAAGTGCTGCCTGGTGAGTGCTCGAACGGTCTTGTCACAGTTGCTTCAAGGCCCCAATCTGTTGTCCTCCATATTCGTACTGTGCGGTCATCAGACTGTGTCGCAAGAAACTCTCCGACAGGATCCCAGCATACCCCCTTGACGAATCCCTGGTGAAGATCGAGCTTGATAAGGCGTTCTAGTGTGTAGCCGCACCAAATCATAACCTTCGAGTCCAGGCCAGTCGATGCGAGGAAGCGATCTTCAGGAGACCACGCAAGGTCCGTTACATCTAAAGGAGCGTGAATGGAAGTGACAAGATCAAACTATTTATTCGCGTACCGCTTTCATGGCCGGGAAGCCGTTTCAATGGCTTCCAGCCCTCAACATTCACCTCGTCCGAACCCCAGACCTTCCCAGAACCCGTCCTAACAAACCATAAGTCTAAGTCATATCGGCAGGTTGATGATCGTACGGGTCAAGATCCCAGATCATGATGATCTCATCGTCACTTCCGCTCGCGAGCCAGCGGCCTGAGTGCGCCCAACGAACGGTTAGAACAGGTCCAGTGTGCATAGTGAGCGTACAGAGCGACTTGGGCGGCTTGTTCGCAGCATCTGCAGCTTGACTGAGAATGGGCTTTGTGCTCCAGATGCGGACTTTGGCATCGAGCCCGCCGGTCGCAATGCGGGAGCCGTCAGGATGGACATGGACGGAGAATATGGACAAGCGCTTCGCGTTCTCACTACGCGTCCCATCTGCAAGCAGAGTCGATTAGGGTATGCTATGCACAGTCGGATTCGAGAGACATACCTTGGTGCATAACCCATGATGGTTTTGTGAACCTCATTTTGCCGTGCTCGACTTGCAAGCTCGGAGTCGATGAGCCGTTGACGTCGCGGTCAAGACCTGCGAGTAGTCATCACCTTTCTTCCTACCATCATCATCTATCGTGGGAAAATCGTTTTGCTCTAGCCTTTTCGTATCTCTCCTCTGCTATGGACAACAAAATGTTGACCAGAGCCAAAGCCTCTCTTCACAAGACAAAGTCTTCTCGTTCCCTTGTCAATCCCAAGGACCCCACCAAGTGTGAGGAGTGTAAACAGGATCTCCCCTATCACAGTCGCCAGTGTGTTAGCGGGACCGCCAAGCTATGCGTCACTTGTGGTCGCGACAAGACCTACAACCACAATGACAATGTATGCGCCACAGTAGACAGGAACCGCGGCAATTGGTCTCCCGATGTCGAGGCGGATGAACACGCCGCCAAACTCCGTAAACAAGGGGACCTCCCCCCGACTCCTGATATCGAATCACAGAACAGTCTTAAACGTTCGAACTCAGAAGAAGAACATAGGTCTATCCCACCCCCTGCCCGAATCGACGACGATGCTATGGACGATGATTTGTACATCCCGGACGAGCATACCAGTCAGGCCCCTCAGGTCGACAACGTTATGGAGGATATCGATGAAATGACTGATCCGGCCATCGCCGAGAAGGTCAACCTTTCCTTTGCCGATCTTACCAAAGAAACTATCAACATGATTAACACACTCATTTCCCAACCGACGTGGTCATCGGACAAGCCCTGGTTCGACGACCCGGTTCGCGCTGGGTCCATCCTCGCTAATATTGGATCCAACCTGGTATCCTGGATAAACAAGTCAAACAGTTTGGATGACGAAACCTCCCTTTCTAACTCAGCTAACGAAAGTCTGGAAGCCTTCCATTCTACTTTCCGTATCCATTCTCCCTCTTTTAAACATGTGTTTGAGAATATTTATACTAACAGCCAGACCATTCGAGACCAAGAAATTACGGACACTATGCACGCTATGTCCAGGTCTATTCAGAATCTTTCGGCGGTCGTATCCTCCATATCTGAAAAAACTAACATAATCGAAAAACAGCTTGCAGATTCCCCTGTTTCCACTGTTCATCTGTCCACGACAACTAACACTAACATAAACAAACAGAAGAAAATTCTACCGGATGTCATGGACGCTTTTTAAATTATCTTATCTTATCATTTTCTCTTATCTTATCTTATCATATCTTATCCATCCATCACTAATCACACTTATTCCTGCTTACTCATTATTCATTACGCTCCTTCTCACACTATCCTTACTCGCTGACCGATCCTATGATTTCATTATTCTATGAAATTCCACAACGTTCTATCATCTATCCTTATGTAGTAGTTAATTCCCTGGTCCGTGCGCAGCCGCTGAAGGGTATATAAGTAGGTAGTCCTCCTGTACTTATCCCCTAGTTTCGACCTGGTCAATTCTACCTGGCTACGTCCAGTAGCTGCTCCTTATCTCCGCGCTGTGTCAGTTCCCCCTGGCTCACCGCTCTCTCTCTTGTCTCCCTCCTCCTCTGACTGAGTTCCGCGCGACCCGGCTACCATTTGCGTACCCATAGTCCGTCGCTGACACAAGGTCGAAACTTACCCCTACCGCCTTGCGCATTCTCAGTCACCAAAACCACGCTGGCTCTAAACATTCGCATCTCCTACCAACAACGATCTCTCTACCGCGCTACCATCTACACCTTCACCTGTACCCCGCAAATCACTCTCACCATTGAACTATTCCTACTATCTATCATCATCACTCTCAACCCTCATCTCGTCCAACAACCTCAAAACCGACCACTACCTGTCCGTAACCCCGAACTCTAGACCAACATTCTCATCCGACGCGTCCGACGACTTGGACTGCGACCCCGACTACGATCGCTTCAACCCACACCTATTCTTAGATCGATCTCACGTGCATCGATCAGGCCGATACGTCGTTAATTCCTTACCTTCATTATTAAACTCACTCGTTTCACAACCCGCCGTCCTCTTTCTATTCGATCAACTAGCGCTCGTTTGAGAGGGGGTAACGTTGAGTCCGACCCACTCGAGAGTAGCTACCAGGCCTTGGGGGTGATCTTCGGAAAGGTCCCTTGGCGCCCGTTGGAGTCTTCACAGAGGAAGATCCGGGTTTGATCAGCAAGTGAAAGTCGACCACCACATCAGGAGTTTTGTTACAGCGCTCAATCAGATCCGCAGGCGTCCGCACCACCTGTCGGCTGGCAGTGTTGTCTCTGATTTGAGCTGGCTCCACACCCGTACGCTCGACTGCCTGGATCAGCGGCACAGCGGTGGAATACACCACCAGAAGACACTGCCGACGCTGTCCTCGCACAACTACCACCCCTGACCGACGACGACCTGGTATGCCTAGACGACGAGCTAGGAGCCCACCAACCACCCCACCCATCACCAACACCACCGCCTATCATGGCAGAACCCCAAGCCCCAGCTGCACCAGCAGCCGCAACTCCGACGATCTCAAACGACATGATGCAGGAGATCATCAACGCGCTACACGGCCTGGGATTACTCGCAACCCCCACGCCAGCAGCCGCAGCCGCACCTGTCCCTCCACCAACAAGCCGCAGTGGAGGAAGACATATCGCCAAACCCGAGGCGTTCAACGGGCGAGACTACAAGAAGTTCGAACGTGCCATCACCCTTTACGTTGAAGCTAACGCAGAGGACTTCATGAACGACAAGGACTACTTCCTTTTCGTGTTGTCGTTCATGACGGAAGGCTCGGCCGCACTCTGGGCACAGAACTTCCTGGAAAGCATCAAGATGGACGGCTATCTGATCTTTTCGCTCGTCAGTCGCCAGAAGTTTAACGAACAGCTGGAGAAAGTGTTCGGAGATCCGAACGAACGCATGAACGCCATGCAAAAATTGGATAGCTGGAAGCACACCCGAGACATCACAGCCGACCAATTCTTCCAGCAGTTCGACATCTATCGCCGTGCGGCAGGATACAACGATGACGCAAAGAATGACGACACCCTCATCCACAAACTGACGAAAGCCTTGGATAGAGAGATCGTATACCGAATCGAAATGAGTGACACGGTCCCAACCACGTACAAAGGCTGGCAAGAAAAAGCCATTCGATTCAACAACGCTAGACGTCAGATGAAGGCCATCGAACAAATGCGCGCTGCCCCGTCCAGACCTCAGGTGCTCCCACCAAAACCTACCCAGACGTTCACACCGAGAATCCCTGAAAGACGCGATGCCACCGGAGTCACATATGGAGGCATGGGGAAGCCGATGGACGTCTCACTCGAAGAGCTGAGGAAAGCCGGACTCTGCTACTACTGCAAGGAATCTGGACATCTACAGAGGAATTGCCCGATGCAGAAGAAGGTGATAAGGGCTGTGTTGATGGGGATGGAACCCCGAGAGAGAAAAGTCTGGGCAGACGAGACCGCGACGCTCAAGGAGTCAGACTTTGCGGAGGAAGAAGAGGAGGCGCTCTTTGAGCGGGAGTTGGATTTTGCGGAACCCCAGCAGTGAACACGGCACTGACTGGGATAGGTTCAGTTTCGGTTTTTCAAACGGCCATTTTTGATAATTCTATGGACTCTGTAGATAATTTAGATAAAATACAAAAAAATGTAAAAAGCAATGTCACTCGCAAAAATATCCCTTCTGTCCCTGTACCAGTAGCTAGTAGTATAGATATGCCTATATGTAACAACACGTCTGCCTCATCATCTCGTCCTACTCCTGTGTCAAAAAATCATGTAAAACCCTGTTCCGAATCTTTTAATTCTATTTCTTCCTTGGCCGGAACTGAACCGAAATCCGTGAAAAATGAAAACTCTTCGAAACAAGCTGAGAGGAAGTCCTGGAGAGATCGCCCTGTCCCCTTTACGGCCCCATGGGTAGTACGGCGTCTCAAAGAGGATAAACTTGAAAGTGCTTTAACGACTCTCCGAGTGTGGATGAAACAGCAGAGGCATGCTGAAGCGAATGAAGAGACGGTGCGTCAAATCATTGCGCTAGAAGAACCAGATGCCGTGGCAGCTGTTAGGGACCTGAGGGGTCCGAAACGGTTCGTAAGAGGGTCTCGGGGGCAACAGCTCATGGTACCGATTCTCCTTCAAACGACCGACACCGGTAACCAGTTCAAGGTAGACGCCCTACTGGACAGTGGCTGCACTGGCTCATGTATCAACCGATCCTTCGTCGAAAAGCATCAGATCCGGACAAAAAAGACACCCATCCCAATCCGAGTCTATAATGCTGACGGCACGCTCAACAAGGACGGCTCGATCACAGAGTTTGTGGAAATGCGCATGACGATTAAAGATCATTCGGAGCGCATCCACTTCGCGGTCACAGATCTAGGGAAAACAGATGTGTTCATCGGACATGAATGGTTAAAGCTGCACAATCCCAACATCGACTGGCAAAAATCAACGATCGAATTTGATCGATGCCCCGATGTATGCGGCTATATCCATAGTCTAGAGGACATTGATGCAGACCCCGACGAAAACCTTGATTTGGTGGAACTTGAAGATGGCGATCAGCTCTTCCTCTTCGATTGGGACAGGTACATTAAGTCCGATCCGAGAAAAGCGCTGAAGGTCAGACAACAGGTGCTCGAGGAAGTCCCGAACTATGTCAAAGAGTTCGCGGACGTCTTCAGTGAACAGGAATTCGATCAGTTACCAGAGAGACGCCCTTGGGATCATGCTATTGAACTCAAGCCAGGATCAAAGCTCTCTGACTGTAAAATCTACCCGCTCAGCCCATCTGAACAGGTGGCACTGGACGAATTCCTCACCGAAAACTTGAGAACTGGCCGTATTCATAACTCTCAATCTGAGATGGCATCCCCCTTCTTCTTCATAAAAAAGAAGGATGGCAAGCTTCGCCCCGTACAGGACTATCGCCGGCTCAACGAGATGACGGTTAAGAACAAATACCCGTTACCTCTAATCCAAGAGCTCATTGACAAAACGAAACAGGCGAAATTCTTCATGAAGCTTGACATACGTTGGGGTTACAATAACATTCGGATTTGAGAGGGCGACGAGCATAAAGCCGCCTTCAGGACAAACCGCGGTCTATTCGAACCAACGGTCATGTTTTTCGGTCTCACAAACTCACCGGCAACCTTCCAAGGATTCATGAACGAGATCTTCCGAGAACTCGTCAATGATGGACACGTCATAGTCTACATGGACGACATCCTGATCTTCGCACGAACTCGCGAACATCATGACAAACTCGTCCGACAAGTCCTGGAAGTGTTGCGAGCAAACAAGTTGTTCTTAAAGCCAGAAAAGTGCAGCTTCGCTCAAGAGACCATGAACTATCTTGGGCATATCCTCGGCAACGGACAGATTCGCATGGATCCAGCCAAAGTGGCGGGTGTAAAAGATTGGCCAGTGCCTAAGAACAAGAAAGAACTACAGTCTTTCCTTGGGTTCTGCAACTATTACCGCCGCTTCATCCTAGCATTCAGTCACTATGCGAAGCCCTTGACAGTGTTGACCGGAGATGTAGAGTGGAAGTGGGAGGTGGAGCAACAGGAGGCCTTTGAACGTCTGAAACAGAAGCTCTGTGAAGAACCTGTACTCACAGTGCCTACTGATGATGGTCAATTTCGGGTGGAGGCTGATTCGTCGCATTTCGCTAACGGCGCCATTCTGTCCCAATTCGTTGACGGAAAGTGGCATCCAATCGCATACCGATCGCAAGCGCTTAGCCAAGCAGAGCGCAATTACGAAATCTATGACAAAGAGATGTTCGCGATCATGTGCGCACTGGATGACTGGCGACAATATCTTCTAGGGGCAATGCAAACCTTCGAAATCTGGTCGGATCACCTCAACCTCCAGTATTTCCGAAAACCCCAGAAGATTAACCACCGACAAGCGAGATGGCTACAGGAGTTAGCGGACTACGACTTCAAACTGTTCCATAAACCAGGTGCCCTGATGACTAAGGCTGACCTCCTCTCGAGACGAGCGGATCATGAGAGGGGGGAGAACGACAATATCGACATTGTTTTGCTCAAGCCGGACTTATTTGTAAACGAAACACTGCTAGAAGCGCTGGATGCAGACTTCGTTAAACGAATTAAAAGGGTACGAAACAACAGGGACAGAGCAGTTGTGAAGGCGTTAGAGCGGAAGGAATGAGAGTGGGAGGAAGAAGAAGGGTTGTTGATGTGGAAGGGCAGGATCTACATGCCGAAAGACCATAAACTCCGAGAAGACATCATTCGAAACCATCACGACAGCACACTCGCAGGACACCCAGGACGCTACAAGACCCATGAGTTGATCACACGCAACTACTGGTGGCCAGGAATCCAACGAGATGTTCGAATGTATGTCGAGGGATGTGATGCGTGCCAACGTACGAAGGCACACAGAGCGAAACCGCACAATCCTCTGAACCCAAACGAGATCCCGAAAGGTCCTTGGGAAATCGTCACAGCAGACCTGATCGGCGAACTACCCGAGTCCAATGGGCATAATGCAATCTGTGTCTTCGTTGACAGGTTCAGTAAACAGGTGCATGCGATCCCTACCTCAGTGAGCATAACGTCGGAAGGAATGGCGAGGCTCTACTGGGATCATGTCTTCAGGCTACACGGCATACCGTGCAAGTTTATTCATGACAGAGGATCACAGTTCGAGTCCAAATTCATGAATGAACTATACCGGTTACTGGGCATCGAGGGAAACCCGTCAACGGCATATCACCCACAGACAGATGGTCAGACAGAACGGATAAACCAAGAGATTGAACAGTACCTTCGTCTCTTTGTTAACCACCATCAGTCGGACTGGGCGGAATGGCTTGCGCTAGCGGAATTCGCGTACAACGACAAAGAACAAACGTCGACAGGAGCGTCACCCTTTTTCATCAACCATGGGAGACACCCATATAAGGGCACGAATCCTAGATGCGAATCGACCAATGAGTCCGCTAAGCAGTTTGCCGACCGGATGGCCAAGATCAGGGAGGAAACCGAATCGGCATTAAAGCATGCGGCCGAAACCATGAAGCGCTTCTATGACAGGACGAAGGGAGAATCCATCGAGTATAAACCTGGGGAAAAGGTCATGCTCGAAGGAACTCACTTAAAGACAGATCGTCCTATGAAGAAGCTGGGAGATAAACGTTATGGGCCTTTCATTGTCGAAAAGAAAATTGGCACATCAGCATATAGACTTAAACTTCCACGTACATGGAAAAAAGTCTATCCAGTTTTCAATGAAGTGCTCCTCTCCCCATACCACGAGCCGCAGTATACGTCGCAAAAGCAGGATCTTCCACCCCCACCCGAAATCATTGACGATGTGCCGGAATATGAGGTCGAAAAGGTTGTCGACTCCAAACTTGTGCGAGGGAAGCTCAAATACCTCGTACATTGGAAAGGGTATCCGAACGAAGAACGCACCTGGGAACCAATTGAGAATTTGACGAACTCTCAAGAGGCCATTGACGAATTTCATAAATCAACTCCCAGTGCTCCTCGCGCCCTCAACACCCTAGAGATGTCGCAGCTGAAGTTCCGACCCGTGTTTGAAATGACGGAGCCTGAGAGACAGAAAGGAGTGGCACAGTGGTGGGCCGGTAAGTTCCAGGGTAGGGAACAAGGGCGATCGGGACGCTCGCCTTGAAGGGGAGGGTCATGTCATGGACGCTTTTTAAATTATCTTATCTTATCATTTTCTCTTATCTTATCTTATCATATCTTATCCATCCATCACTAATCACACTTATTCCTGCTTACTCATTATTCATTACGCTCCTTCTCACACTATCCTTACTCGCTGACCGATCCTATGATTTCATTATTCTATGAAATTCCACAACGTTCTATCATCTATCCTTATGTAGTAGTTAATTCCCTGGTCCGTGCGCAGCCGCTGAAGGGTATATAAGTAGGTAGTCCTCCTGTACTTATCCCCTAGTTTCGACCTGGTCAATTCTACCTGGCTACGTCCAGTAGCTGCTCCTTATCTCCGCGCTGTGTCAGTTCCCCCTGGCTCACCGCTCTCTCTCTTGTCTCCCTCCTCCTCTGACTGAGTTCCGCGCGACCCGGCTACCATTTGCGTACCCGTAGTCCATCACTGACACCGGACCCCATTGGGGTTCGCTTCGCTCATGACCCCAGATTCCCTCCCCCAGCTCTGATTGTTAAACAGCGCGTCCCGGTCCCAAAAAATGGTAAAACCGAATATGCTGCCACCATCGCTAAAACCCGTATCCCAGGCTCCGGGTACCGCATGACTACAGAGGGAACTATCATTGCACCTGATGGTTACGCCCACTCAGAACACAACGCTCCTCGTGGTTCGCAAACCAAAATCTACTATCCCCCTGTTGAATTGGTTGGCACCGATCAGGAAGGTTTCACCACCGTTTCTTACGCTAAAGCGGCTCAAAAGAAACCTAAGACTACCCCCACCAAGGTAGTACGCATTACTGAACAGAACCCTCAAGGGGAAGTTTCCACTGTTCCAATCAACCGATCTAACGGATCGGTCAACACCCGAGTCCGCAACGTTCGCCGTATTTTCTTTTCGCTCCTGGGTGACCTCGCTGTTCGCCCGTCCCCTTTATCTGTTAAAAATGCTGTTCGTGCGGGCCTTAAGGGCAACCCACTCTTTAAACACCTGGTCATCCTGAACGTCGAATACACTACCAACAGCAATCTTTTGATTGCTTTTACTAACATTTGTTCTGACTTTGACACACAGCACAGCTCGCTCGTATCCCAGCTCAACCGTATTATCAACATTTCCAGGGCTAAGGCATTCACACCTTCACCCCAGTTCAAAATGGTCATCCCCGGTGTCCCAGTCTATGACAAAGATACCAACCTCATCTACTCGGAAAAAGACCTTATCCAGGAGATTTCCTCGTTACCGCAATTTGAAGGCCATGAATTCATGTTCCCACCTTGGTTCATGTCTTCCATTGAACGCCTCAACCAACGCGATTATTGCAATGTTTCGGTTGTCCTCAAAGATGACTCCCGCCTCTGTTTTGATCACTTTTTCCTCCATAATAACAGATCGGTTCCCATCTTTGGCGTCATCCGCCGACTTGAGGAGATGAAGGCTTGCCCCACCATTAACCAGTGTGACAATTGTCATCGCCTGGGTCATCCGGCCGCAAAATGCAGATCGGTCGCTCGATGCGCAATCTGCTCCGAACCCCATCGCACTGCCACCCATGTCACCAAATGCGCGCCATGCACCGCATCAAACAACCTTCAATGCGAACATTTTGCTCTGTGCATCAACTGTCAGGGCAACCACAGCGCCAGATCCTCGGAGTGTCCAGCTCGCCAGAATTATCGTTCTCCGTTTTAGGCTTTATGACAGACACAATTTCTGTTTTTTCCCTTAATATTCGGAATTCAGAACCTACATTTGATTTTCTTTTATGTGCCTTTTCTTCCACTCACGTCGCTCCTGACATTATTTGTTTTCAGGAGATCCCAACACTCCTTTCTATTGTTCCTTCTAAATCTTCTTCGCTTGGTTCGCGAATCTTTAACATTTGCAATTTCGCTCCCTATACTGCGTTCCGACCCTCCTCTGCTGAAAAACCCAGGTGTTGCACTCTTGTACACCCCCGTATCGTCCACCGCGTTTCGCTTTACATCCCTTCCTCTTCCTCTTCTCCGAACATTACGGTCATTTCAATTTCTCGGGGCGATTTATCCCCTTTATTACTTTGGAACATCTACAATTCTCCCTCTTTGCATGAGTTTGAGAATCCCTTCCCTTCTCTTGACATACCATCTAACATCTTGACCGGGGATTTTAACCGACATGCAGACCTGTGGTCCCTCCCAGACCAATCCTACACCTTTCCACAGTCGTCAGCTCTCGTTGACTGGATCAACGAGAATGATCTAATCGTTTGCAACCCTCGTGATCAACACACTTATTTTAATCGTTCTTCTGGTTCCAAGTCCATCATCAATCTCGTCATTGCATCTGACGATTTCGCCCCTTTCCTCTTAGAACACATTTCCGTTTCAGACCCTTCTTTGGACATTTCTTCAGATCACCTTCCCCTTCGTTTCTCATTCGACATCAATGTATTATCCACAACCCCACAACATCCCCTTCGTTCCATTTTCTCCCACGATTTACCCACTTTTATAGGGGAATTTTGCGACTCTAACTCATTCTCCTTTTCATTAACAGAGATCGATTCTCCCAAGGCACTGGACGACCTTCTTTCTTTGCTCAATTCGTCCATTTCGAACTTTGCTACATTTTTTCTTCAGAAACGGAAAGCCCGCTCATACTTTGGCCCCAACAATTGGTGGTCCGAAGCGTGTTCCAAACTTTACCGTGAACACTGTCGTAACCCCCACCCTGGCTCGAAGAAACGCCTCGACTCCGAAATTACCCAAGCCAAGAACGCTTTCTTTGGCTCCCGTCTCCAACATTCCGACGCGCACTCTGTGTGGCGTAATCAGCATTTGGGTATGGCTCACCGCTGCGCCCCCATTGGTGCACTTCGAATGCCGAATGGGTTATTCACCACGACTGAATCCGATAAAGCGTCCCTCTTTCGCGAAACGTTCTTCCCCCCATTAACATCTGCACCGGAGGCTATACCTCTTCCTGCCCTCCGTGACTTCCGTCCCATCGAAATGAGCGACTTACACGCTGCGCTCCAAGGTGTTGATCGTGAAACAAGCCCTGGCAATAGCCATATCTCGTACAAGCATTTGGAACTTCTTGTCAAGCATCTTGGGCAATTTTTCGTTGACCTTTTCTCTTTGTGCTTAAAGATCGGTCATTTCCCACTTCCTTTTAAAACTTCCCTAGTCACGTTCATTCCCAAGCCCAAGCGATCTGATTTTACAGTTCCTAGGGCATATAGACCTATAACCCTGGTGGACACCATAGGCAAACTTTTCGAACGCGTTCTTTTTAATCTTCTTCAACCCTTTTTTGAACTTAATAACCTCCTTCCTGACGCTCAACATGGTTGTCGAAAACATCGGTCTTCTCTCACTGCCTGCTACGATTTACTTTCTACCATTCTTAACCAACCTTTCATTCAGAACGGCAGTGATTACTTGACATCCAAATACCGCCGACACCGCTATCTCATTACTTCCGTCCTTACCGTTGACATTCAAGGTTTTTTTGACAATATCTCTCACAATTGTCTTCTTTCCAAACTCGTTCACTCTAACGTTCACCCTAATCTCATTCACGTCCTTTCATCATGGCTTCAGCACCGTCCGATTTCGTTTCATTTTAACAATTTCTTTTCTCCCCCCTTTATCAAACCCAACCGCGGCGTTCCCCAAGGATCCCCACTGTCCCCTCTCATTTCTGTCTTCGTGGCAGCCGACGTTATCACTGCCTACAATGCCCGTTTCGGTTCTCATCGTCCTTTACTCGCTTATATGGACGACCATCTTCTTTACGCTCGTTCACTCAGCATTTCCACCAATTTAGTACACCTTTGTCGCCAATTTCAATTCCTTTCACTTCAATTCGAGTCTATTGGCTTATCCATTGACCCCGATGCCATCGAACTTCTCCATATTATTCCATACCGCCCTGTTGCTGAGTTCACATTCCGGTTTTTCTTAACCAACTCTCCTTCTTCGTCTACTGCATCTCTTTCTCTACCCAACAACCGTGTCATTCGCCCATCACGTCATCTTACTTGGTTGGGGGTCATTTTTTCGTACGACCTTCCACCCAAACTTCATTTCGAATCTCGGGCAAACAAAGCCCTTTCTACTCTTCATCAGCGCTACTTCCTCTTTAATCAGTCTAATGGCGCGTACTTTCAATATGCTCGCTTACTTTATTTTGGTTTAATTCGTTCTGTCACCATTTATGGTGCCGTTCTATTTCCTGAATCTCCATTTATCTCCTCCATTCTCCAAAAAACCCAAGATTGCTTTTTTTATTCTATCTTTCATGCAAATATTCAGCTGTCTGTGGCTGAATCCTTTTTATCCTGCCCACCTCTCCCCCTTTTTATCCGTTCACTTTCTCAACGATTTCTCTTGTCATATTTCGCTCATTCTAAACATGATCCTGCCCCAAAACAATATTTAACGTCTTCACTTCTTCCTAATATTCAGATCCCCAAAGTCCTTTCTTTCCCGATGTTTACTCCAATCCATTCACGACTTATTATGACGCCCATTCCTTCATTAGCGCAACGCCCTAGTGCCATCCGCGCTTTCAATTCTTTCTTTCTACATCCTCCTCCTTATCAATACTTTATCTTTACAGATGGCTCCATCATCCCTGATGCCGACGGTTACCACAATGGTGGCCATGGATTCGTTATCATGCACAATCAGCAGGAACTCGCTGTCTTTTCTTCAGCAGCGCACTCTCGATCAAACATATTGTTTGAAGAGCAGGAAGCGCTCATCGCAGCTATGCATCGTATCTCATCCCTCCTTTCAAAATGCTTCACGCCTGTCCACATTCACATCGTCTCCGATTCGCTTAATTGCGTCCAGCTCATCTTTTCAGATGACGCTCGCCATGCAGATTTCATCACTACTTTCCGTCGTCTATGCGGGATCTTCTTAGCCCTCCACCATGAGGCCTCCCACATCATGATCCAGTGGCTCCCATCCCATCGCGGAGTACTGGGCAACACTAAAGCCGACAAACTGGCAAAAGACGCTGCATCTAACCCTCATCGTGAGACCATTCCGGACTCGCTTCCCAACTTGAAGGCGCAAGTACAACTCGATCTCCTCTGAGTTTGGAAAGCCAACATCGTAAACCTACGTGGACACCGCTCCATCCTCGAGCCGTCCTCATTTATCCTTCACCCAACCCGATCCTTACACCCTTTCCTGAAGCTTTCTCCAAGGAAGATGATACACCGCTCAGTTCTTTCACACGCCGCCAGCCTCATGCTGAACGCGCTCAATTTGCATGATCGAAACCTCGCCCCGCGTTGCCCGGACCCGTTGTGCACCAAACATGATGTCCGTCATTCTCTTAATTCTTGCCCTTATTTCGCATTAGTCCGCAATGGCCTTTTTCAACAACAATCTTTACCTTTATCTTTCTCTGAATGGTTTCGCCCAAATAACTTTCTTCTTCTGTTAAAATTTGCGTACTTTTCATTCCGTTGCCCACTGGACAGCATGCCTCTTTTATCCGATTTACCTCCATCTTACTACTATTAGTCTCAAACCCCAAGTTTTATTACGCTCATTTGCCATTTTTACGATTACACCCCATTTACGCTCTACGTCCTGGTTTCCCGAGTTTGTTCTGTTTCCTTTGCGGTTGGTAGTCTGTTAGGAGTAGATAGCAGAAATTATAAAGTAGTCATCACGTGAATGCAACGCATGTAGCACACACCGTTTAAGCGGAGTTTGAAGTAAAGGGCCGGTTGACGAACTGACTCACCGTCAGAACATGTTGCTGCATTTGCACACGGCCAGTGAGCGAGCAGAATGAGCATAAAACAGTAGTGAATATTGCAGCAATCTATCAGGAAAGCAACAAAACTTAAATTTATTTCTCTTAGTTCAAGCAATTTCAATCCGAATAACAGAACACGCATATGCTTTGAAAAATCTTGCTCCTAGACATTCTAATCCATCTTCAGCCTTTTACACACGGTTCCACATCAGGAATAGATTCGGCAGCCATGTCGGTGAGCACCATTTATCGCGAGGTAGACCGGTGAGATCATGCGAAAGAAGAGAAGCAACCGCTTCCGAACTACACGCAAATACTGCAGTAAGGAGTTGAGGAAAGTTGCAAGACAGAATGACAAACCAGGAAAAAGCCTGAGGCATCCCGTGACCTGAGTACCCAGCCGCAATGTATTGACCAGCCAACTCCGAGCCTTCTGTTGAGAGGACAGGTCCAACCTGTGTACCAACAAATTAATATGAAGAAGGTCCTAAGAAAGCAGTATAATCATACAAAAGGAGCGCGAGCTGAGGTGAATCCCATAATACCAGTCTGAATGGAGTAGGCAGGTTAATTCTATGTCCATATTGGACGAAATAGAGGTAATGCGCACCCATTCAGTGTCAGGCTCACTGTCTTCCTCGTACTTTCCAGGGAAGATGCTGGGCAAAGATTCTCGCAACGCTTTCCCAACATGTGCATTTACAGAGCTATCGTCTGCAATGTTGACTTCTCCGTCCACAGACGCAGTCCGCGCGCCCCCGAGAATCACCACAGGCCGTTCGACGTCGCCCTCTGCCTTTGGCGGACGCGGGAACCAATACTTTGATCCCCAGTCCAAAGCCCAAGACCCGTGCTCTTCAACAGAGATTGGCACGTTGGCTCGAGTTGCAATGACTTGCCCGCGCACTGGGATAATTCCACATGGTCCAGCGAAGGATGGAAGGAGGTGCGAAGCATATGCATTCGTGGCATGGAGAACAGCGGAGCATACCAGAGAACCACGTGGTGTTGAAATCATCCAGCGGCTCTTTATCACAGAACCTGGAGTCTGGGGAGCAGGAACGATGGCGGTTGCGGGTGCGGAAGTGTGGAGGCTGAGAGAGCCACCAGAGGCTGCGAATTTCTTCTGCGCAAGATAGAAAAGTTGCGTAACGAGTTTGAGAGGCCAGAGATTGTTGCCTGGAAAGCTAATGGCAGGGAACGCTACCCCAAATTTCTTCATATAGAGGAAAACTCTAGTTCAATGGGATTGTACTCGCAGAGAAAAAATCCATACTTACTTTATGCATCTCGTCCTTCGTGATCCAATTTATTTCGCTAACGTCCATTCCTGAATTTTTAGCAAGTTCAATGTCCTCTCGTGCCATCTTGATGCCTTCTTCATTAGTCAGCAGATTCATAAAGCCTCCTTGGACGAGATCTATAGCATCTCCGAGGTCATTGTCCATGATGATCTGAAGTAGCGATGATACGGTGTGCTTCTCAAGGGCATAAAGCTTTTTTGCCTCCTCGAT
The DNA here is from genome assembly GCA_002794775.1 of Porodaedalea pini. NCBI lineage: Eukaryota > Fungi > Basidiomycota > Agaricomycetes > Hymenochaetales > Hymenochaetaceae > Porodaedalea > Porodaedalea pini. The sequence goes on along the minus strand of NBAY01000079.1, from coordinate 163,494 downwards.
GCCCACAACTGCTGCACGGCGTGCAAGCTCTTGAAAGAGCATGTTGATGAGATGCCCACCGTTCCTTCCCGTCGCTCCGGAACCTTATAGATGGTGAGCTCACGAATAGATTTATAAACTTTAATTCAAGACTCACAAAAGTCTCGCGCCTCGAGAATGACCACTTTCTTCTCAGGAAAAATCTTCGACAAATGGTAGGCAGCGGAAACGCCTGTGATTCCGGAACCGATGATGCATATATCTGTGTCCGATCTGATAGGACCGTTGCTGCCTTCCTTCACAAGTGGATTGACCTCCTCTGAAGGGTGCAGCCAGAAAGAACGTGTGGGGTTCGGAACGGGCCGTGGCACAGGTGCATAAGGGAGGTCTTCATTAGCGCTCATATTGAAGGACAGCGTTGCACGTCGGTACTAGTAGTGAGTGAATGGGTACGAGAGTCTGTGAAGTGATAACAGATGACCAGTACTAACCTCCTTTTATTGTGCGAGACTAAAAACTTACAGTGGTATCAAGACGTAATGTTCTAATGCAGTCGATATGATACTGACCGCCAACCGCTGAGCTGAACCCGATAAAACGCATCATTGCGAGAAGGTCAGATGCTGCGGGGTGCTGCGAAATGCTGTGAGTCAAGAAGTGACTCGGGCTCGCGGTGATTGCGCAGTGTCATCCGTAGGCTGGTAGGCACGCAGTGTGCGTGTTTTCTAGCACTCTACAAAGTACCATGTGTTGTTCGAAGCTGTAGTTGGACTTCGCAGCAGTTGTGTACTGATGCGCACGTGCCGTTCAAGAGAGATAAATGAGAACAACAGAAGTTTGACCCACTGAGCTCTGAGGCAGCAGGATAGCGGTGTTTGTACTGTAGAAATTGAGCGAAGAATAATGAGAAAAAAAGGTGGAATGAAGAACTGGCTCCCATCAAATCAAAACTCAGCTGATCGGCCGTCTCACAGCAGCGATTGAGCTCGTCATTCCAACACCATGTGCAATAGGAAAGTCGTCATACCTTTCTTATATGTCGTTTTCCAGAGTTTGCGCAGTCACTGCGTTTCACGGTCCCCTAGCACCTTTGCCGTAGGATAAAAGTAGCTCATGTAATCTTACCTAAGCCGAAAAATTAACATGTCTACTCCAAAAACTAGACCAGTGAGAAGAGTCACATTAGCAAGAACTAAAGAAATTTTATTATCTAAGTTAAACCCTGAAAAGTCTTAGATTAGTACAGGAGAGGTAAACTTTTTGGAGTAGATATGGTTTAGATGAGCTAGCCACACCTACGGCACAGCTGGTTATTCGGGTTGTCACACAGGTTTTAATTCATAATAAAATGATTTGGAAACTGAATTAGGATATACAATTAATAATACATGATGACGCAAGCGCGCGTCTCTGAAAACGCGCTAAGTCGTGTCACGTCGCGTCGTGTCCGTGCATACAAGGTCTATACAGCCGAAAAAATCAGTAAAAAAAAATCAGTAAAAAAATGTACCGGGACGACACACCTCCACCCATGACCAACGAAATGGCGGCTTGGATCCAACGCCGGTATGGCACACAGCAACACATGAGACCAGGGACACAACACTGGAGTGTCCCTGGTTCATCCTCGACACAACCGTCTTCCTCTCCGGTCCCCTTTTCGTTCACCAGGCACGCGTTCGACCTCGACGAGGATACTATCGATCCCGTTCTTCGGACGCGCTCTGAGCCGCTGCCGCCGCCGCCCCAATTTGTCGACCTATCAGTCCAAGCCCAGCTGTTGGAGACGATCAAGGGCTTGCAGGCCAATGTTGCGGACTTGAAGAGGGCACGCAAGGAAGCGGCGGATGAGCAGCGCGAGCGCGAGGTGAAACGGCCAAAGAAGCCGAGGCTCGCTGGTACACGTGGAGATCTGTCTGTGGATGAGAAAGACCTTCGCGATGAGTTACTGGTATGCACATTTATTATCCGATGCTTATAGTCAAAAGCTTAATTAATGACCTGTACTTTATATTCTTCAGCGTAAGATGCGACATCAGACGAAGAAGCTTACTGATGGTGCGGGTGCAGAGGGCGGGTCCAATGCTCAAGGGCAGGAGGTATATGCATGGGACCTCAGCGGCACGCCGCGCACTTCTGCAAATAAAAAAATTATTAACCGTGCCGCAGCACTCGTAGTCGCAGAGGTTGAAGTACGTACCTCCCTCTCGAAGATCTTCCATTTGAACACGGACTAACTCTGTTTTTTAGGATCCCGACACTCACCAACTCGAAATTGACGGAAAAGAATTCACCATCAAGGACTGCCGTGAGATCGGGGGTCTGGTCTTCAACAACCTGAAGAAGGCCTTCAATATCGAGAATGACCCAGTGAAGAAGAAGAAGAACAGTAAAACTCAGGTCACGAACCGGCGTAATATGCGTGCGAGTCTGGTCCGTCGTCTTCTCGTCTGACGGAACACGCGTTGTCTCGCAGTCTACTGATCCTACATTCTTCAGACGGCTGGTTTTCGGAAGATGGGACGGGATGCCTGGGAGAAAGCACACGGGCGTGAGCTTCCAGACGGCGTCTTTGATCCTGCATACATGACAGACTATGTCAGTACGCTCGATACATCTGATATATCGAATGACGATGACAACGAGGATGATGACGAAGAAGACGAGGAGCGACGTACTGCTGCTAAACGGGCTTTTGAGGCGAAAGTCAAGCAGCAGAAGGCTGACGACTATTCCAGACGCGCCAGGGAAGCTCATCTCACAGCAGATGAGAAAAGCCAGAAGGTCCCTGTCTGGGAAAAGCGCAGGAAGATGTTCTGCTCTCGGAAGGTTAGTTATTCATTCCCAATCCAATACAAAAGAACTCACCGATTTCGCAGCTTGACGAGATCTATGCCGAGCTCGACAGGCATGCCCATGCAAACCGCGCCGAGGTCAAAGGCAGGGGAAAAGGGAAGCTGCACAGTACCGTGCGCAAGGTCGACTTCAGCAATGAGGACACGCGCGTGCCCAAAGGCAAAGCGCCTCTGTTCCCGTTCATGGTCAACCCCGAATGGCAGCGTGAATTCGGCGGGGAGGACTTGAAGATAGCTGAGGCCAACCCAGACGGCTTCGAGTCCGAGAATGCAACGTAACCTGAGACAACGTGTGTTCCGTCAGACGAGAAGATGACGGACCAGACTTGCGTTGCGTGCTAGCAAGTCACGATATCTTGACCTTCTTGAAGCGATTCAGCACCGGCTCGATCACGCGTGAAGAGACTCGAATGGAAAGAGGAGGAGCGCATTCAGAGAGAACAAAAGGAGTTACAGCCAGGATCAAAGGCCAACGAGACCGAGACCGAAACCGAAACCGAAACCGAAACTGAGAACGAGAACACGACCGAGAACAAGACCGAGACCGAGAACAAGAACAAGACCGAGAACGAGAACAAGACCGAGACCGCAGCCAGAACCAGAACCAGAACCAGAACGAAACTGCAAGACGTCAAATGACAACTGCATCCTGTAGTTAAATGGTAGTTAGTAATGTGTACTTGAATCGAAATTAAAAAGAATACATGCCTTTGTTAAACCGACGGTTACCCAGAGCTTAAAGGCCTCTGTATCGTCCTCTTCCTCCTCTGAGTCGTCCGAGCCTCGAGGTTGTCTGTACTGGATACGGACGCGGCACGCCTGCGATACGACATCCTCCGGAAAGACCAGCATTGGCGGCCCGCTCAGTGCGCTATCGAGGTATGAGTCGAACTCGAAGAATCCGATCTCGAGCTCAGGGCTTTCAGAGAGTGTGAAATCCGAAAGAAAATGTTCGAAATCATAGACAATACTCACAGGTTATCCCAAATCGACGTGTTTAATATACGAGGGCGGAGCGGACGGAACCAGCAGACATGCAGAAGGGTCGACGACTGGTATATCTGCGGCTGGGTATGCGTGAGGATGTTAGTTACTTGGCCTACATAAACCGTGCCACCGAATCTCGTCTGAATAATTGAGTTCGGCGCTTTGTATATATCCAAGGACGGCGCGATTCGCCGTCCATTCAGTATTATATACTTATGAAAGACGGCCTTGTCGCGCAAAAAATTAGGCCTGGGGACTGAATTCTCGTCGACTCTCGCGGAACGCGAGCATACGGTCGCTTCAGGTTGTTGTTCGTGGTAATGCTTCACCAAACTCCTCTGCAAGGAGTCGGTGAGCTCTTCGACTGAGCCTGGTCCGAGGGAAAGCCGTCTGCCAACTAAATATAAATTAAAAAAGTGTATATAATAAGTATTAGTTCGAATCAGAAATATAAGTCTTACTGTCCTGAGCAGCCTCGTCGATTTCTCGAGCGACCGCAGCGATAGTCCCTCGGTTGTCGCTGTCAGTCTCCAGCAGGATCTGTGCGGCTTCTTGCATTCCGAGGTCTCCGCCTTCAAGGTGAGCGAGACTTTTGACAAGCTCGCGGAGCCTCACGTCTCGCATGAAAGCCCGCATGAACGCGGTCTCAATTTCGCCGCCGCTGTGGTTATTAGTCCTGTAGCTCTTTAGTGTTTTGTTGAGCCGCTCGTATGTGAAGGACCAGAAGCCATAGACCGGACCGTAGTCCCTAATCTGATCGAATATATGAGTTACCCAGTGAAAGTTGGGCTTTACGTCCTCGCGATGTATCTAGAAGGGAAGAACAATTCAGAGTGCAAACTCGCGCTCACTATATGCTAGTATACATACCTCTAGATAGCCTTGAAGGTACTCGTCTAGAAGGAACCTCGCTCGAGCGAGGTCATCCACACGAATTGACTGTGCTAGAGTGATCTTGAGGGCCGCAGCAAGCTTGAGGAAGTTGGCGGCGTCGTCGGCATGCATTCGGAGGGTGGGCTCGGGCGAGGGCTCACTGTCGTCTCCCTTGACCATCTTGCCTTTCTCTTTATGCAGTTGCTTGGCCGCCTCCTTCTTCCTCCATTTTGCGGTCTTCGCGTCAAATTCCGTTTGAGAAACGGGCTGCCATTCTGCCCAGACGAAAGGTATCTAGAAGAAAATATATAACTTGATCGTCTTATCCCAAGAGCCCGAGATGACGCGAAAGGCTTACAATTACTGGGAGATATACAAAGGCGAGGGCCTTGTACTCGTCGGCGCTGAGGGAGCCGGCTGCTGGGTACCCAACCTGAGAAGGAAGCCGTCCTACCCAGGACGGCATCTCAAACTGTAGAGTATATATAATTAAGTAATTTAGGAATGAAATAAATGAAAGCGTACCTCTTTGAGGTACGAATTTAGCAAGTCCAGCTCTCGCTGGACTTGGTTCGGCTTCGTTCGCTCACGAAGCACGTTCGTTTTGATCCACGAATCGTGCCACTGAGACTTCATTATCCCTGAGTGAAACAAATGTGAGCGAGCAAACGAAAGAGAAAGAAAAGAAAGAAAAACAAACCTAGAAGTACGTTATGCATCGGGTCAATTACCATCATACGGACGGCATCGAAATACGGGAGCCTTATCAGCTCCGTGTACCGTAGACCGAACTCCTTGTGAATCGTTTCCCTGTCCTCGTCATCGCCCTCGAGGTATTCGAACCCGAGCCTGTGATGCTCTTCGCCAGTTCGAGCCGGAAATCCTGAGGAATGCTGGAATATTAATCGGAGTCGGAAAGAAAGGGAATAATGAAGTACTTACCGTTCGTCAGGCCCTCCTTTGTAAATAGCTCACTGTGACCGATCATGCACTTTGTGCAGAATCGGTTCGAGTGGTTGTGGTCAGCAAAACCTACTACTTTGCATAGAGCCGGGTGATCGCAGCACACGGCGACCAGGACAATACGAACAAGGCGTCCTATTAAAAAAAAGTAAGATAAAAGTAAAATAAGAGCTAGCGTACTTTACCTTCTGGATACTGACGTGTTTAAATCAATATACCGTCTTCAAAAAGCTTGAGGAGGTCGTCAGTGAAGGGGGCGAGAATATACTGTGTTTGTTCACCATCCGGCGCCTTCGGGCCCGGGAAGATAGAAATGAGCAAGAGATTCTGAGTGAGACATCTTGGTCATTAGTTATATTAGCATGCGATCATAAAAACAATAGGGAAACATCAACATACTTTAATTGGATTGGGAGGTTCGCTATGCAGCAGGACAGCACGTCGGATGAGTACGACGCCGCATGCTTGCTTGTCTGATAACCGAATCTAATATAGGGCTAAGGGAAGTAAAGGAGCAACGAAACAAAAGACACAAATGCACCCGTCAAATCCGAGGGTAATAGCAAGCCGAAGCTCGTCTATGCTTGCGCGATCTGGGTTGTTGTCGAAGAAAGGCCTGCCGTCGGGTCCGGGGAACGTCTTCCATATCTCGCCGTCCATTATATCCAGCATTTCGCCCTCCTTGCGTACCCGTGTTCGCCAGGCATCGAGTTGCTCCTCCATGCCTTCACGATTGAGAAGTTCGGAAAGCTGTCTTGAGATCGGGTTGAAGGGTAGCTTGAGAATTATCTTTGTATCTTTGTTATTTCTGTCTTCGTATTCGTTGTGTACACCAAAGTTTCTTGAGGTGGCCGTAGACCTTTCAAAAAGTGCACTTGAGCAGCCAGGACAGACAGAGTCGAGAGGCGAATCATGAGGTACTATTTTGCGACATGAGGGACACATAGGCATTATTAAAAAGGTGTCGGCCAGCTCCAGTCTTCGAAATGTTGTGTTCAGAGTTGTAATCGGGTCGTATTCGAGCGGAAAGGCTCCCAAAAGAGAAAAAACCAGCTTAAGAACAGATAGCACAAGGTTGCAGGCACGGAATGGCAGATGATACGTGAGATGAAGCCATGCAACCAGAAGCAAAACGATTCTCCAAAAAAACGTTGCGTTGGCGCCTTGCATAATATCTTGAGGAGTGAAATGTTTTTCTTGTACTTCGAAACGGTACGTCTGGCGAGCGTAGGCGGCGGGAATTACGGATAGTGATAACGACTGGAAGTTTTCGGGAAGATGCTCCATCGCATCATCCGAATCGTCCCCCGCTGCGTCGTTCATGTCGGTATCAAGAGGCCAGTACAAGTCATCTAGCTCAGGCCGAGCGATGAGTTACGTCGCTAAGGGTGAAAAATATAGCTGCGTACCTTCCATTTCCTCATCCTCAGCATTTCTAGTCCTTTCCCCCTGCTCATCCCCACGTCCTACTTCCTCGCGAGGACCTTCCGTGGGTGTGGCGGTTACTTGGACTCCCGGTGGCACACCTGCCGGCACGAGTGCTGGTGTTTGCAGTTCTCCTGCTGGCCTTCCGAATGGTTGAGCACGATATCTTGGATCTGCGGTTGTTGCACTTGATGTACTTGTCAGAGGATATTGATGAGCATGTTTCCGAGCCGTGTATCTTGGAATTTTCTTGCCCTTGCCACCGGACTGATCCCAGCAGAGTTGACACTGACAGAGTACTTTCTTTTGCTGGTAGGCTGTTGAGTTGTTCATTGAGCTTGGGTTTGAGCCGGTCATCGCAAACGGAGCGTGGTAGTGGTGATGGTGGTGGATTGAAGCAAGGGACGATGCGCAGCGCGCAGCGAGGCGGCGCGCTGCGCGTCGAGTCCGACGCGTTAAGTCGAAATGATCGATGCAAATCATTGATTGACAGTTTATGTCATTTGCGTCGGCAAAGCCTCGGTTCGCGTAGATAAGCTCAGGAAGCTACTCAAACTCCGTCCCGGGGTAGTTACGTTATTTCTGTTAGGCGGGAGTCCGGGAGACGACTCGGACTGGGCAGGCCTCGGCTGACTGTCGTCTGAGTCGTGCTATACTCGAGCGGGGACTCGGGACACGCTGTACTCAGGCTAGGTCGTCGCGGAGGTAAGAGGAAAAGCAGAACAAGTGTTCATGCGAGTTCCTCAAACCTTTTATTCGCGCCGATTGTGAGACCGGATTATCTAAGTACTGTATAGTTTATGTAATTAGGAATGGAACAAATGAAAGTCGCGTGAAAGGAGTGTGGGAAATGATTGGAAAGATGATTAATTATAATGAAAAAGGAGCGGTTAAAAGGAAAGAAATGGTAAAGGGAAAATAAAGGAAAAGGCGAAGGTTCGAGTTCTAACATTACCCCCCCTTCAAGGTTGGGCGTCCCGACCAACCATGATCGCGGTCGTCTGGCTCGGTGTTGGCGAAGAGCGGACGGAGTCGTTGACGAGGGATTTCGAGTCTCCGAGGTGCACCGGGATGTTTGAGGTAGAATTCGGCGATCGCCTCCTTCGCGTTCTCGCTGAAGTCCGTCTCAGGCTGCCAGGTAGGTTCATTGTAGCCGACCCACTTGACAAGGTACTGTAGTTTCCCTCGGTGCAGACGTGAGTCTAAGACTTCCTCGAGTTCGTATTCCTCCTCGTTGTCGATGATGTCTGGCGGCGGCGGTGGTGGTTGCTTCTGGCTTTCAAAGGACAGTTTGACGGCGGGTTTCAACAGGGCTTCGTTGAAGACAGGGTGGACCTTTTTCCATCGCTTCGGGAGTTTGAGCTTGTACGCGCTCGCTCCTACTTTGTCGACGATGTCAAAGGGACCGTACCATTTGTCGGCAAGCTTCTTCGTGGGCGAATCTGTGCTGATATTTCGTCCATCGAGGAAGACCTTATCGCCAGCCTTGTACTCTACCGAAGCTCCTGCCGTTCGGTCATGGTAGCGTTTCATGTCGTCTGCCGCTTTGACCAGGTTGTCCTTCGCGACACGATGAGTCTCTTTTATGTGCTTCGCGAATTCTTCCGCCGACATGTTGGTAGACGAGGTTCGTGTCGTGTCAAAGCTCAAGGGGTGACGTCCTGTGTTTGCGTAGAAAGGGGACATCTTCGTCGCCGAATGTTCGCGGTTATTGTACGCAAACTCTGCGAGGGGGAGCCAGTCTTTCCAGTCCGATTGGCGATGGTTCACGAAGAGCCTAAGATACTGTTCGAGCTCTTGGTTGACGCGTTCTGTCTGACCATCTGTCTGTGGGTGGTACGCCGTCGACGGGTTGCCTTCGATGTGTAGGAGTTTGTACAGCTCCTTCATCATTGATGCGTCAAACTGTGTGCCTCGGTCATGGATGATCTTCTTCGGCAAGCCGTGAAGGCGGAAGACTTGGTCTCGGTACAGCTGGGCCATGCCTTCTGCTGACAGCCTTGTCGTTGTCGGGATCGCGTGCATTTGTTTCGAGAACCTGTCGACGAAGACACAGATTGCGTTGTGCCCCTTGGAGTCTGGGAGTTCTCCGATGAGGTCGACCGTGACGATTTCCCATGGGCCTTCCGGGATCGTGTTCGGGTGAAGTGGCCTTGATCTCGATGTTCTCAGAGCCTTCGTCCGCTGGCAACGGTCGCATCCTCGGACGTATGCTCGAACGTCGGAGAACATCGACGCCCACCAGAAGTCTCGACGTACCAGTTCGACCGTCTTTGACGATCCGGGATGTCCTGCCAGGGTCGAGTCGTGGCATTCCCGTAAAACCGCTTCCTTCATCGTCGACGGCACGTACACCTTGCCTTTCATCCGCCACAGCCCGTCGGCCTTCGTCATTCCCGTTGGTCTTTCCGACTCGTCCTGCGCCCTCTGCACGTCACCCACTCGTTCCAATACTTCCTCACGCGACGTCCTCACCACTCCACGGTTCAGCCACTTGTCCTTGATGAACACGACGTCATCGTTGTCATCCTTTCCCTCATCGTAGCCTGCTTTGCGTGACAGTAGGTCCGCCTTGCCCATCATCTTCCCCGACTTGTGCTCGAGGTGGAAGTCGAATTCCTCGAGTTCTGTCCGCCAGCGAGCTTGTCGATAGCTCAGTTTCTGTGCCGACCTGAAGTAGGTGAGGTTGGCATGGTCGGACCAGATCTCGATCTTGTGGCGAGCGCCCAGGAGGTATTGACGCCATTCCTTGAGTGCCGAGACGATTGCGAGCATTTCCTTGTCGTAGATCTCGTAGTTTCGTTCGGCCGGTAGGAGCGCTTCTGACCTATAGGCGACTACCCTCCACTTGCCTTCCTGTTTCTGCAATAGCACGCCTCCGAGTGCGAAGTTCGACGAGTCCGCCTCAACGCGGAAAGGGCCCTCGTCGTTGGCGATGGCCAGGACTGGAGGTGAGCAGAGACGTCGTCTCAGCTCCTCAAACGCCTCCTGCTGTTCGGTCTCCCATACCCAGTCCTTCTTGCCCGTCAGCGACGTCAGCAGATGGACCACTTTGCTGTAGTCCTTGATGAACCGTCGTAGCCAATTACCCATGCCGAGGAACTGTTGTAGCTCCTTGAGGTTTCGTGGGACTGGCCAGTTCACAATCGCCTCCGTCTTTGCCGGGTCCGCCTTGATCTCGCCGTTGCCGATGATGTGACCGAGATACTTAACGACCTTGGCATCGAATTCGCACTTTTCCGGTTTCAAGTACAGGCCGTTTTCCCGGAGGATCTGAAGTACGCGCCTCGACGTGTCGATGTGCTCCTCAATGGTTTCTGAGAGGATCAGTATGTCGTCGAGGTATACGATGATCAAGTTTGCGTAGATCAGTTCTTTGAAGATGTGGTTGACGAACGCTTGGAACGTCGCCGGCGCATTACAAAGACCGAAAAACATGACTGTTGGCTCGAAGAGGCCCATGTTCGTGCGAAATGCCGCCTTCCACTCGTCGCCTTCGCGGATCCGGACGTTGTAGTATCCCCAGCGAAGGTCAAGCTTAGTGATGTACTTCGCCTTCTTGACCTTATCAACAAGTTCGTCGATGAGAGGGAGGGGGTACTTATTCTTGATCGTACCGTCGTTGAGTTTGCGGTAATCCTGGATCGGGCGTAGCGATTTGTCGGCCTTCTTTATGAAGAAGAAAGGCGACGCCATGGGCGATATCGACCGTCGGATGCGACCTGACTTTAGATTTTCATCGAGGAAGTCCTTGAGCGACTGCTGCTCAGTTGGCGTGAGCGGGTAGATCTTACAGTCGCTTGGTTTGAAGTCGGGCTTCAAGTCGATGACGTGGTCCCAGGGGCGATGTTCCGGTAGCTTTTCAAAACCTTTTTCGCTAAAAACATCGGCGTAGTCGTTGAGGTATGCGGGCCAGGACGTCTTGTCCATTCGCATCTCTCTCACCCCCTTCGTCTCTTCCACTGCTCTCCACACCTTCCGCATGCCTTCCTCCACGTTCCTCTCCACCACACATTCACTCGGGCAACGCGTAAAGTCGAGTGTTCCCGTTTTCCAGTCGACTTCCGGGTTGTGTCGACGAAGCCAGTCATACCCTAGAAAGATGTTGGACGATGCCAGTGAGGTCACCGCCAGGACGATCTGTTCTTTATGGTGACCGATCGTAAGTTCGACGTCGACGTACTCCTCGATCAATCCGGCTTCGTTGTGTGTGCCGTCGGCATTGAGTACCGCAAGGGGTCGAATATAACGCTTCGTCTCCAGTCCGTACCGTTCGACGAACCTTACGTCAATGCACGATCCTGTACATCCCGAATCTACGAGTGCGTGTGCGTCCACCTCCCTCACTTCACCTTCCATTCTGTGTCCGACGTTCAGGAGAAGGTCCAGCTGGCGTCCGCCAGTTCCTCTCATGAACAGCTGCTCATATTCCTCCCTTTCTTTCACACCAGTAGAGACTTCGTAATCGGGAAAACCATCGACGTTGTTCGCATCTACGTATTGTACAAACGGTTGGTTATATTTTAGCGGATCCGGATTCGAAGTCTCTTGTTCTTCTTGGTCAGTCGCCCCGATGGCTACGCCTGACCACTCGCAAAACCCTGCGAGTCGACGACCTCTTCGTCATTCTCTTCTTCCTCCACATAGTCCTCCACCGTCGACCTCCGAGTGTCTACGACTTCCTCGAAGGCCGATTCCTTCATCGCGCTGAGCTCGTCCGCGAGGATGCGGCGTTCGCCTGGTGCCATTAGTTCCAGCATGCGCTGGATGATTGGCTTCCCCTGCGGGCACTTGTCCTTGAAATGGCCCAGCCCGCCGCAGATCCAGCACGCGCGTCGTCGTTGCGCCTCATTCATTGAGACGTCCATCGGTTGACCAGCGCCTCCAAAGGTGACGCCGGTCGCGTCGCGTCTGTCGACGTGAGGGGCCGCTACCTGACGGCGAGCCGGGGGTCCTTGTTGTTGTTGCGGGCGAGGCTGAGGTATGAACGGGCAACCTTGTTGGATTGCGCGGATCTGTTGTTCGCCTCGATCGATCTCGATGGCCTTGTTCTTCCAGTCCTCGTACTTCGTCGGAACCGGCGTTGATCTCAGGACTCCACGCACTACTTCGATGTTCATGGCGCGTTTGAGACGATCACAGATGATGCCGTCGTCCTTCAGTTCCGCACGTTTGATGATGACGTCGAGCTGTTGGAAGAACTTGTCTGCGGTGAGGTCCTTCTGAACCTTCTCCCGGAATTCCTTCAGCGCCGCCTCCTTGCGATTCGGGTCGTCGAACGAGGCGTCGAGTCGTTCCTGGAATCTCTCCCAGCTGTCGGTGAATGTGACGATTCCCGACATTGTCGACTCCTCGACGTAGTTCTGCGCCCACGTCGCCGCATTACCACCCTTCAGGTAAGAGAGAGCTACATAAATTCTACTCTCCGACGTAGGGTATCGGTTCGGGTTTGCGGATACAAAAAGAAGGACTTCTCGTCTGAAGTCGAGGTAGTCGTCGCCACCAGTGAATTCACGTGGTCGGGCGACGTCTATGTTGGGGGTCGGGGGGTTAGCGGCCGCGACCGGTGCTGGGGCGTTGTTCGCCTGATGGGTGAAGGCACTCGCAACGATGGCTGCGATCTGTGCCATTTGCTGTTGGCTAAAACCTTCTGTTGACATTGCGGGTTCGGGTGCGGGTGTCGAAGGTTCTGGAGGAGTCGGCGGTGAGGGGTCTCTGTTGGTTTCGCGGTAAGGACCCGGGGTCGGTGGTAGGTTGACCGTAGACGTTGATGGTGCAGGTGACGACGGAGCGGCTGGGGGCCACCTTGCTCTCCTCCCTCGTTCGTCTGATGAATACCAGCTGCGCCGGATTTCACTCCACCAGATGTCGTGAGTGACGCCGCTATTATTGGTCGCGACGTAGCCTGGTCGGTCTGGATCCCAACGGGCTGAAGCAGGAAGGGCCCGTTGCTGTTCGTCGGTGAGATCTATCTTGACGTCGGCGGAGGAACAGGGATCGGTTGCGCGTTCGATCCGGGGTTACGCCAACGTTGAGCGGGTTCGTCAGCGAAGTTGATGACGAGGCGGTAGGATCCGAGCGAGATTACAAACGAGATTGTCGTCGAGGTTTGAACTCGTCTTGTTACCCATGTCCACGTTAGGTGCGTGCTCCACCAGAGGCTAACTCGTAAAGCCAGGGTCGGGAAATGTCGGTTGATATAATTACGTAATACACGAACGTCCGAAAACGTCCGGGCAGGGTTGAGGGTTGTCGTTTAGGGGGTTTACACGTCAAGTCCGTCGAGGGGAGCGCTCCTCTAGACTGAGTGAAGGCGAGTCGACAGCGACGACGTACGCTGGGGATGAGCCTGGGTGAGGTTCTGCTTTTATGTTAGGCGGGAGTCCGGGAGACGACTCGGACTGGGCAGGCCTCGGCTGACTGTCGTCTGAGTCGTGCTATACTCGAGCGGGGACTCGGGACACGCTGTACTCAGGCTAGGTCGTCGCGGAGGTAAGAGGAAAAGCAGAACAAGTGTTCATGCGAGTTCCTCAAACCTTTTATTCGCGCCGATTGTGAGACCGGATTATCTAAGTACTGTATAGTTTATGTAATTAGGAATGGAACAAATGAAAGTCGCGTGAAAGGAGTGTGGGAAATGATTGGAAAGATGATTAATTATAATGAAAAAGGAGCGGTTAAAAGGAAAGAAATGGTAAAGGGAAAATAAAGGAAAAGGCGAAGGTTCGAGTTCTAACAATTTCCATCTATGCGGTTTCTTCACTATATCAGGTAGGAATTTTCTCATACATAAATCTAGCTAATATACAACCGTCTAAGTAAAATTTTCTAACCTAACTAATCCGGAAAGTGCATAGTTTAATTTACATTAGCTAATTTCCCTAACGCGTCAGGTGTTAGGGGACCGTGAAACGCAGTGAGTGTCCAGGCAACATGCCGCGAGCACGCGACTCGATGTTTTGCCTCGTTTGCTTCTGTTTTCTCAGCGAGAGGTCCAGTCAATCTAAACAGGCAAGGAATATCTAGCTTACCATACGAGCCTGCTGGAGTCGAAAGTCCCATCTATGTATCGATAGGACTAAGCTAAGTGACGAGGCTCAGATTCCTCAGCCGAATGGCGGCTGCGCTACCAGACCTGCTACGTGTTTAGTTAGCGATCAGCTCAAACTATACATTCACCTTCCATATCTCTTCACAGTCTGCAAGGTGAATCGTTTAATTGGTTACCATCGAACTGAGTACGTATCTAATTACTTTGTGCTTGGAGAGGAGAACGCTCTGAACGTGCAGATCAGTTTGCTGCTGCACTTCGCAGGAGCCGCCCCTTCACATAATCAGTTCCAACACCTTGCAGTAATAGATGTACATATATACGGTATAAGACATCACGAGAAGACAGCGGAAAGACAAGGGATTACGGGGTGGTCGATACAGAGCTAGAGAAAGGGAAAGCTGGGTGCGTGTAGAGAACGAGATAAAAATGTATTGATACGAGGCGAATGAATTGATAGAGTGAAACCCGAATATTGCCGCGAGCTGAGTGAACTGATGGTTGAAGAGACATGAGTATAGGTGATGAGAAGGGAAAGTGTGATACGAATGAAAGCGAGGATGGCTGTTCGAGAAAACATCTGAAAGGAGTACTACGATAAATTGCCGCCGTTCTAGTTAGATACTCAGATAAATGCGGCGCAAGTCCTTCGTCTTTGCGCGCGCGCGACATACGGGACACCGGCCTTTCTTCTCAAGAGCACGACTGATGCACCTGCTCTCCAGTATACGTGTCAGATGAATCCACAAAAAGAGAGAGAAAAGAACGAACGGTGTACAAAAAACATGCCCACACTTCACGCTAGTGAGTTCTAGCGCCGGATCACCGTCCTGTTCGAGGCAGAGCGGGCATAGATAACCATTACCCATCGCTCCGGACTTAGGTATGCACTTCTCGGCGTCCGGACTCCCGGAGGTTTGCGTGGCAGCAAGCGTGGAAGAAGATGCGGTGGCTGTCGTAGAAGAAGAAATTCTGGATGCGGATGCGGATGAACCTTGAGGAGGGTTCGAGACAGACGGGCCGAACATGGACCCGCTTGTAATGGTGCTCCGGAGCACGTCGGAACTCAGAGAAAACGGTGTGTCCGACACACCGGCATCTGAATCCAAGGAGGATGAGTGCGCGAGGAAGTCAGAGTCTACTTCTTCGTCGCTATCCTCCTCGGAGCTAGCGTCGAGATAGCTCCCGTTCTCGCCTGCACTCGAGCTTTCGTCGTCCGAGTTCTCTAACCAAGAGGTCGACTGCCTGCTCGCAGAGCCCTGTGGTGGCAGACTCGAGCGCTCCTCAAAGCTCATGTGGACGAAGAGCTCAGCCGTCTCCCGGAGTGCGTTGGCCAGACTGCGGTTCGGCAGAGGCACAGATCTGGTATCGTGGTCAGAGTCATAGTCGGAGTCGGAGCTGTCTTGACTTTCGTGGCTCGACGCGACTTCGTGCCTGGAGTTGTAATCTGGGAGGAGTCTTAGATAGCTATCCATACTCGAGTCTGAGTCGGAATCATAGTCGTGGGTGTGGGAATATTCGCCTCGATGTACAGCCGCGCTCTGACGATGCTGGTCCAGCGCACGGCGTGATCTAAAATCCCGCTCGCATGGATCGCAGTAGTTATGGACGGCCGAGCTGCGAAGGTGCTGTAGCTTACTTGCGCCGTCGAGGAAGCCACGATTGCACGGCACGCAGCGCGGGTGACGTGAGGAGTTGTTGATGTGCGCCGAGCGGGCAGCTTGGGAGACGAACTCGCGCGCACAGACGGTGCATTCCCAGCCAGCCATTGGATGCAGCAGCTAAGAGCGCGTCGATGAGGATGGCAGCACGTCCAGCACGCGTTTCCACAATGACCGTGAGAAATAACTGACAAGCACGTGACCTTTATTGGCCATCTGTCTGCGATCCCCAATGGCTCCCCATACACCCGAGCAGGGAAAATCACTGACGGATCTGAATCCTTTTCTCTAGTGTCGAAGGCTGCGGCCACCCTAAGGCATGCTCCAAACCGCTCTCTTCTAAGCCCGAGATCCAGCGATATGACAAGGTGCAGAAGTGATATATGTGTGATACGATCACCAAGGCTCGACTATGACTTGTCAATCACTGGCAGGGGACGTCTTTTCAGTCTCCGACAGATGGGAGATATCAATAGTGCAGGTTAAAAGGCGCCAGCCCTGGATTGCTGCGCTACTTCCTCCCTCTCATGGACCCTTAGCGTGCGCTATTAATGTCCAGTCCGATGAGCGTCTCTCTCTCGGCGATTGTGGATGTGTCTGCCCAACGGTACGCTGGCGTCGCCGCGATTACACTCGTCGTGTACGATATCGGTAGGCAAGGTCTTGTCATAGGGCATTTCCCCCTTTGCTTACGCCACTATCACCGCTCGAAGTGATTACAATGGACAAGGAGGCAAGGACCCTCTCAAGTTCTTTGTCTTCTCAGCGCTGTACTGCAGCGAACTTATACATTGCATTCGCAGATCCAGCATTTCTGGGTGCGTATCGTTCGTGATGGGCGTCAGATTTCATATTCATAGCCCACTCTTTCCCACTAATATATGCCTATACTCGTAGGGTCGATCATTTACGCTCGTACAGCTGATTTACTTCCTAGTGCGTGCCCTCATATTCTTCCGGCTCATATCGGACATTGAACCCTCAAGCTAGAATCGATACTATGGCCTGCTAGTAGTTGCGATCTACCTTTGTGGTGAGTGCATCCCGAAAACCTCGTAAGGAAGCAGAGGTCTTGACGTGTACGTTATAGGGGACATGCTCCAAACCTTTTCCGATGATCTGTGTGTACCGCGTTTGTCCTAGAGATCCTATCGCTCTCTGACATTTCCATAAGATGTAAGTCCCATCTTATGGAACTGTTCTAAGCAATGAATGGACTATTCAGGCAAGCGGGTCGTCGAATTTGGTGCTTGGTCTGGTAAGTCGGAGCCAATAATAGGCTTTTATTCCAAGTGAACATGTTATTCTTCAGGCTGGTCAATGATATTGCTCGCTGACGGTAAAATCTCCTTTTCTTTGATTTTTTCTGTTACATTCACCTTTCATATGAAGCCATTATGGCCATCCGCGTCCACGCGCTTTTCGAGCGAAGTTAGTTTCTTGCGGTTTTCCCTTGGATATGGTCTCATATGCGTGCGTGTCATTTTAGCCAGAGTCGCAACGGTATTTCTTGGTTCGCTATATCTCGCCCAGAGTATGGCGATGATGGGGATGTTGATTGGGTATGATCGCAAGTTCAATGGTAGGTATGCCGGTCAACGCCTCATTCAAGCGGTTTACAATTGAGATCGTAGATTTCACCTGGCACTCCCTCCGCGCGTGTGGAACCATCGCTCCGAGCTGGAACAGCACATTCTGGTTTGTACATGCGATTCACTACATCGAGCTGGATATGAAGTCCCTTCTTCTGTTCACAGGATCCCTACGCTGATCTTCGAGTTCATCCTGCTGTGTATGACACTGTACAAAGCAATGTCGTATCGCACCATCGCCAGAGGGCCCAGCGCTTACAGGCGATACAGTTTGTATCGCATTCTCGTACGCGATCAGGTCGTATACTTTATCAGGTGCGCATTCACATTCGTCCCCGCAAAAGCCAGACGATAATCCTCGGTCTATCTTGTTCTCCCTCGTATAGTATTCTGCTTTCTGGATGCGTGAACATTGCGCTCTGGAAGGGGCTACCCGATGGAACGCCCAACAACGAAGGGATTACGATGTCCGTCGCCATTCCATGCGTCCTTGGAGGGCGAATTTTAATGACTTTACGAGACATAGCATCGCAACAAGATGATGAGATGCCTGACTCGGATGCAGATATCAGCTCCTTGGTTTTCTAGTGTGTCGTTCCTGTACTGTATCAGTGTATGAAAAGAATGAATTGCTGGAGTCCCGTGATCTAACTGCATCACGTGCGTATGACTTTGTAATATTGCACTGCTCTGCACTACATACACTACAACGAAAACAAAGGGGAGAAAGGAAGAAAAGAAACTTTTGTGGTGTCCAAATGCGTGACTACGTAAATGTGAAAGGTGATTGTTAAGTGAAGTTAGATTTTCGTTTTATATGAGGTCTGGTGGGAGGTCTGAATAATAAGGCATCGCATCAGGTGGGCAATGAAACGAAAAGTAGGCGAATTGGATAAGGAGCATAAAATTAGATGGTGCGAACCAATTTGAAAACAAAAGTGGGAGAGGTGTCTTGTGGAAGAATTGATGATGAATTTGTGAAAAGAAGGGGCATATGTTAAGAATATGATGGACGTCATGTTTGATACAGAGTGGGTCTGGGCACCGGCTTGGCAGGTTTCGGTCATGCATGTCATGTGTGTTGAGGAGGATCCCGACCGCTTTTGACTGGAGATTGCAGGGGATACACTTCTCAGGGTTAAGCTGCAGAAAAGGACGTAATTGACGTCGAGGATGTAAGATAAAAGGCGTGGTAGTAACGCTGCGATGATGTCAGAGGTTTAGGACACAGTTCCACCATTGGGCCAAAAGGTTGGCGGAATATTGCGTGTGTAAGTTAGGCAAAGTATTGGGCGCAAGGCTTTTGCGCTGTGCGTGTGAGGCTTGGGCTGCGAGCTGGTCTGCTCGCAAATTGCCAGGCAATCCCATATGGGAGGGCACCCACTGTACTGAGATGGTGGAAGCCTCGTGATGCGTAGATAAGAATATACTGCAAAGTCTGTGAACGGCCATGATGAAGGCTGTGTGAAGGGGGTCCTCTGAGAAGATAAGACACGCGCAATTGGCTGAGTCGGTAATAACACAAAGATGGGTTGGGTGGGCATGATATGCTAGCAAGGATGAGAAATGTGCTAGACCAGTGATGAGGGCTTGTTGCTCCTCGTAGAGGACGTTACTCTGAGTATGCACGTCTGAGGCGAAGGATACAAGTTTGCGTTGGTTATGCATGATGGAATACCCGTGGCCACCAGTGGGGATGCTGTCCTGTTCAATGACAGAGCCATCTGTGAATAGAAAATATTGGAAAGGAGGGGGGTGGTTGAAAAGTTGAAGAAATGACTGTTTGGTCAAAGAACTATGTCTACGGGAAGTAAGTGGTACAAGAGAAAGATGCGAATGAATAGGTGGAATGATAGGGTAAAGATTGGAATTGGGAATGATGGTATTAGCTGGAAGTAAATTGCGAATATCCACTGAGGGGGGAAGTGAAGGGCGGGATGATGAGATGTAAGAAGTTATGAAGTATTTAGATTGGTATTGGACAAAAAGATCAATGGGTGGGATTGAAAGTAGAGAACCTGCAGCGTCTTTGTTGATGTTGTGGGATAACATAAGAGAAAGGGCACGATGTTGCACCAGTGATAAAATAGGATTGATTGAAGAAGAATCAGGGAAAAGCTGAGTGCCATAGACGGCGACAGAGCGGATAAGATTGAAATAGAGAAGACGGGCGTATTCGAGATATGCGCCATGTGAAGATTGAAATAAAAAGGAATGTTGAGAAAGAGTGGATAGGGCTTTATTGGCCTGAGAATGAAGGTGTAAATGAGGGCGTAAATGATGATGAAAAATAACACCCAGCCATGTAATGTGTGACTGGGGAGGAATAGTTTGAGAAGGAGACAGGATGAGAGATGGTTGATGTTCTGGTTGTGTTGTATAAGAAGAATAGGGGGTGGTACTCGGAGTGAAGTGGATAAGTTCGATGGAATCTGGGTCAATAGAAAGGCCCAGTTGTGAAAATTGTATAGAAAGGAAACAAAACTGGTTGCATAAATGAATGAGGTTGGTGCGCATGCTCAGAGAGCGTGCAGAAAGGAGGTGATCGTCCATGTAAGCAAGAAGGGGGCGATTATAAAGAAAACATTTGTAATAAGCCTCGATAGCCGGGGCGGCTGCGAAGATAGAAGTGAGGGGAGAAAGGGGGGACGCCCCAGTTGGGTTTGGTGAAAGTGTCAGAAAAATATTGGTTGAAATGTAAAGAAATAGGGTGGTCGCGCATCCAATGAGAGATGCAATTAATGAGATTAGGGTGGATGTTTGATAGGGTTAAACGGTCAATAAGTAATGGGTGAGAAATGTTGTCAAAAAAACCTTGTATGTTGATTGTGACCATGGAGGTCAACAAGCGACAATGTCTGGGTTCCTCAGGGCCAAGGCCAGGAGCGCCAGAGAAAGGGGAAGAAATAAATGGTTTGTGATTATTTAGATGTAAAAGTTCATAGCAGGTGGTTAGCACAGATAGCGCTTTCCGACAGCCATGTTGTGAAGAGGGAATAAGGGAGCGTTGTTCGAAAATAACTTGAAGGCAATTAAAGAGAATTCACTCGAATAATTTCCACATAGTGTCCACGAGGGCGATGGGGTGAAAGGAACGAGGGAGTGAGAAGTCAGAACGCTTTGGTTTGGGAATGAACGTGACAATAGAATGTTTGAATGTCAGGGGAAAATAGCTGAAAGAAAGGCAATATGAAAATATTTGAGAAAAGAAGCGAGGTTCAAATTCAATGAAAAGTTTAAGATGAAAATAAGTGAAAGAATTTCTGCCTGGGGCAGTTAAATCATTGGTGCCCTTTAAGGCCTGGAGCATTTCATCAACAGAGACTGGCTTGATGCCGGCTAAAGGAGGGAGCAAGTACTGATTGTGATAACCAGGTGGTAGTGCCGAGAAGAAAGTTGAGCAGAAGAGGTCAGATTTCTTGCTCTCGTTGAGGGTGTAACCCCCGGAGGGGAGTTTGAGGGCACCGATAGGATGGCGGTGATGTGCCAAGCTGAGGTATTGGCATTTCCAGATCGATGAGTGGTCAGATCAATGGAGTAAGTTGCTGAAGAAAGAGGATTTGGCTGCAGCGAGGGTTTTGTGAAGCCGGGCAAGGCTGTCTGGCAACGGGTTGTTGTGGTGTGCTTGGTAATCATGATTGCACTACTCAGTCCACCAAGAATGGGGTCCGAAATAGGTTCGGGGTTTGTGCTTTTGCAGAAAGCAAGAAGTAAAGGAAGAAAATGTGGTGTAAAAGGATTGTAGTTTAGTGTCAAGGTGAGAAGGGAGGGAAATATCAGAAGCGTCAAATGAAAACAGATGCGATTCATGAAATTCGGTAATAAGAGAAGGAAGGTCTTGTTTGCGAACTAAGCGGAGTGGGTGAGTGTCTGGTGGAGGAGTGAATGAAATGGGTATGTTGAAAGTAAGGGGGAGGTGGTCAGAATGGAATTTAAAAGAGGGATCGCCGATAAGGAGAGATTGACTGATAAAAGGGGAGATGTCGGAAGAGCTTATTGCAAGGTCCAGGGTGGAAGATCCCTGATGATACAAAAAGGTGGGCGGGTTTGGGGGGTTGGCGACTATTAAGGAAGACTGGTCGAGCCAATGTAAGAAAGGTTCAAAAAGGGGGAAATATTGAGAATGATGAATGTCAGACCAAAGGGTGGAATGTCTGTTGAAATCACCAACAAAAATATGTGTGTCAGACTGTGAGGGATTGGGAAAAGGGTCTTCGAAAGGATGGGTGGAGGGAGAATTGTAGATGTTCCAAACATAAACAGGTGGTAAGGAAGAGCCACAGTCGATGCTAATGGTGACTTGGCATACGGGTCGGGATAAATGAGGGTGAGAGTTAAAAAGATGGGCAATGCGTGGGTGAATGAAAGTTGCACAGCTGGGTCAGATAGAAAGGGATGAAGGGGGGAGTACGCAAATGAAAGGATCTGAGTTACGAGTAACGTATTGTAGCTCTCCTGATGGGGATGATTTAGACAGGATAATGGTGAAAACAGTAGGAATCTCCTGCAAACAAATAATGTCAGGACATAAGCTGCCCCGGTGAAAGAGAGACTTGAAAAGCAGGTCAGAAGTAGGTTCGGAACGACAGATGTTCAAAGAAAGAATAGAAAGTGATGTAATCATTTAGAAAGGAGGTCGGTAATTTTGATGTGCTGGGCAGGCGGAGGACCTGGCATTATGGTCGCCTTGGCAGTTGATGCAGTGCGCAAAATGTTGGCATGCGAGGTTATTAGCGGCAGTGCAAGGAGCACACCTAGCTACATGGACTGCGGTTCGGTGCGGCTCAGAACAGATGGCGCAATGTGCTACTGAGCAGCATTTAGTTGAAGGGTGTCCCAAGCGGTGGCAATTGTCACATTGAGAGATGGTTGGTTAGGCCCACATCTCTTTGAGGTGTTGGATAACACCAAAGACTGGGAGGTTGTGGTTATTGTGGAGGAAAAAGTGGTCAAATGCTAAGCGGTTAGTGTCTTTTAGAATAATAGAGACATTGCAATAGTCCAAGGTGTTTAGACGTTTGATTGATGCCATAAAATGAGGGGGGTAGAGGAATTCCTGGTTGGCGAACTGAGAGAGGGATGACAGTTTGTCCATTAAGTCGCGTTTGGTATAAAGAGTGTTGGTGTCCTTATTGAATACCAGCACAGCTGGTAAGACAAGTTTGAACTGCGGGGAGGGTGTAAATACTTGTGCACCATTGATGTTAATGACGTGCTTAAGGAGTGACACAAGAGAAGGGAAAGAAGAGTTGAAATCGGGGCAGATGTTAGTAAAGGAAATGCAAAGGTTGCTGTTAGAAGTGTACTCAACATTAAGAATGACGAGATGTTTAAAGTCAGTAGAGCCTTTAAGGCCAGTACAAATGGTGTTCTTTATGGAATTGGGAAGGGGGCGAATAGCGAGGTTATCTGGAAGAGAAAAATAGACACGTTTGATGTTACAGATGTGCGTATTAACCGAGCCGTTAGCACAGTTCATGGGCATAGTAATGACCTCCCCATCAGGGTGGTCTGCAGTGGTCTTCGTAACTTTGGTGGGAACTTGTTTGGGCTTTTTCTGGGCCACCCTAGCGTACATAACTGTGGTGTAACCGTCTTTGTCCATGCCGACTGACTGGATGGGTGGTGGATATATGGTGGTAGATAGACCGGGACACGGAGCGTTGTGTTTGGAATGCATGTAGCCATCTGGCGCATGGATAGTTCCTTGGGTGTCCATTTGATAGCCAGAGCCTGGAATACGGGTTTTGGCCATAGCTGCGGTGTAATCAGTGCGTCCACCTTTGGGGGCGGGCACACGTTGTTTGATTACCGGAGGGGGAGGGGGAAAACATGGGTCAGTGAAATGGGCACCAAGTGGTTCCAGTAAATATTTATGGTCTGTGGGAGCGTTAGTAGGGAAGGATACTTTGGGTTTAGTGTTTTGCACCTGTTTTTCGAGTTTGTTAGTTTTCTCTGATATGGACAATACCATAGATACAAGGGAAGAAATAGAGCGAGACATATTTGTGAGTTCATCGGAAATGTGTTCATTGTGTATGTCCTGAGGGCTGCGATAAGTATTGTCGAAAACGTTTTTACAGTAAGGGGTGTAGATCTTGAAGGAAGTCTGGAATTGGTTGAAAGATGTGTTAGCATAATTCTTGCATTCAGTCTCAGTGTCAAACGTGTTAGAACGGTTGATCCAAAAACAAAGGGAAGAGGCGATGCTGGCCATATAGCGACCCATCATAGCGGGATCCTTGTAAAAGGGAGTCTCCGACTTCCAGGAATCTTGATTGATAATGTCGCGGAGACCGCGGACAGTCTCTTCGGCAAGTTGGAAGGATTTCTCGTTGACTTTCTCAGCGATAGCCAGATCCTCATCATCGATATCAATGGGGTGATTATCGAGTTGAGGGGGTTGGTTGTCCACATACAAGTCGTCGTCGGTGTCCATGGCGTCCTTGTCGTCGGGGATATGGCCGATTGTAGTGGGGTTATTTGGGGCGTCACGTCCTTGGTGTTCATCCTCGGATGGGGATTGTTTGAG
The DNA here is from genome assembly GCA_002794775.1 of Porodaedalea pini. Classification (NCBI taxonomy): domain Eukaryota; kingdom Fungi; phylum Basidiomycota; class Agaricomycetes; order Hymenochaetales; family Hymenochaetaceae; genus Porodaedalea; species Porodaedalea pini. Next base: position 139,576 of record NBAY01000079.1, on the reverse strand, counting down.
GGAAGTCTGGGATGGAATATCTGGAGTGGGAGGGAGGTCTCCCTGTTTACGAAGGGCAGCGGCATGGTTATCTGCTGCAGTGTCGGGTGACCACTTGGCGATGTTACCCGCTGAGTAGTCGCATACAGTTGAATCGTGGTTATATGTCGAGTCGCGTCCGCATTTTTCGCAGAGCTTCGCCGCGCCAGAGACACACTAGCGACTGTGATAAGGGAGTTCGTATTTACACTCGTCGCATTTAGTCGGGTCCTTGATGTTGCCTAGGGCCCTAAGCAATTTGATTCTGTGAAGGCTCGCTGGCTTCACATTGGGAGGCGGGGCCATTGATACAGACATTCACGTGTCCTTTAAACACCACTGTTCCTTTGAACACTGCATATTATCTCCGGTTCTTCCACACTTATACCCTTATAAAAATTAAATATGATTTGAACATATTGAAGCTATGTGCCTGCAAATTTTCAGTAAAATCGGCCCAGGGGTTGATTTAAAATAAATCCAAAAGTGACCAAATTTGCGAGAAGTTTGCATGACATGCATTGTGCAAAATTTCCTGTACAAATATTCATCAGTCAATTCACCTATGGAGCACACAGTCTGATTCTGTAGCATCTATTCTGCATATATGTTAATTTTTTTAGTGGATAATGATGTATTTAAAATTATAGAGGCCAAAGACTTTAATGAGGGCTCAAAGCGTGACAGCCAAAGGTGTGTTGCTTACATAATCTAAACCTTCGTCTCGCTTCATGTCGCTTCATGTCGCTAAAATCTCACCTTTTTTCTCACTTTACGCTCATCATCCTTCATCCTTTCTACTCAGCATAACTCTAATGGTCAGACATGCCCTATCTAAGACTTTACAGAGGAGGAAGGGGCGAGAAAAACTGGAGGAAAACATGGCTAGGGCTGTTGAGGCATATCGGGCAGAGCAAAGGAAGCCAATGAAGCAACGTCAAGGCCTTCGAAAAATTGCAGAGATGTTTGAGGGCATTACAGCTGGGACTTTGCGAAACCGTGCAGCTGGCCACCAGTCTATTCAGACATTCAATACAACCAAGCAAAAGCTTTCCAAGGAGGACGAGAGGCAGCTTACCAAGCTCATCCATATATCATCTGATCGCAGCTGCCCATTTACACATACCGACATCCGACGAGCAGCAAACTGCCTTTTAGAGGCTCGTCATGGGCAGGACTACCAGCCTGTTGGTTTGAATTTTGTTCAACGGTTCCTTGATCGGCATCATAAGGAGCTCAAGACCTGCTGGAGTACGCATCTGGACACACAACGAGCAGACTGTCTCAACCCAGCTGCAGTCAGCAACTGGTTTGATATTGTTGAAAATGAGATCACAAGGAAGGGCATCTTACCAGGGCAGATATACGCAATGGATGAAAGTGGTTTCCCTCCAGCAAATGACGGTGTTGTATGTGTTGTTACAGCTCGAACCAAACAGATGCAGCACAAGCGAGGTGGTGGAAACCGTGAAAACATAACTGCAATAGTCACCATCTGTGGAAATGGTACATATACGAAGCCGGTTGTTATTTTCAAGGGTCAGAGTATCTGGTCGAGGTGGACGGAGAACAATATTGCCGATGCAAGGTTAGTTTCAAAGTTCTTCATGAGCTCCGATTAAATACTAACATGAACTACAGGATTGCGAGATCACCAAATGGTTGGACAGACAGCGAAATAGCACTGGATTGGTTTGTCAACCACTTTGAACCGGATACAAGAGGACAGGCTGGAGGACGTACCCGAGTTCTAATTCTTGATGGCCATAAGTCGCATTACTCTCTTGAACTCCTTGAAGCAGCCGTTGTCTTGCTGGTACTGCAAGTAAGATCAAATAGTGAATCTTGTTGATTGCAGTTCCACTGGGGTTGAATGGACTAGTCGTTAAGTCAAAACTTTTCCCAGTTGTTCATTTTACTAGGGATTTTGATTTCTTGTACTGATAGATTGTAACCTGTAAAAGTTAGCAGTTTAAGATATCCTAATTCACTTTACCAATTTCCTTTCTTGAAGATCTTGAGTAATCCACCAAGGATTTCCAGCTTTTACTTTAGACTTTCACTGAGTCTCTTTTACTGAATACTTGAATTTCCTTAACTCAAGCAACTACTTGCTGATTTTCACACTTAGGTTTGAGTTTGGCTAATTAGGTTGGACCTGGTCACTAGCTAGCTATAGAGGGTTAGTTTGCTGTCAGTTAGCTGAGAATTACCTTATTAGAATACTCCAGTGAGTATCTCTCTTGGGTGACAATTCACTTAGCTGTCTGTCTTATTGGGGAATTTTCCATCTGCTTCTCTCTGCTAGCAGCTCTGAGGCCCTTCCTTTATACTATTTTCTGTGTTCTATAAATAGGTCTAGAAGTCTGGACATACTTGTTCCAGAACCTTCTCAACCTTTACATATCATTCCAGACCACCACCAAAATGTTCTGGTACATTCCAACATATTCTAGCTCCCATAACTAGATCTTTCCATATGTTTCTGGCCTACTTTAAGCCAGAATTCTACTGTGTTCTAGACTGAACCAATCAAATCTATGCACAGCCTTTCTTTGTTTTCTAGATCCTTCCCAATTTCCTTTAGAGAGTGATCCAAACCTAGATCCTCTAAGTTCTAGATTCATTGTGAATGTGATCTAGGCTTTTCCATTGTTTTGCATCTGTTATTCCTTGTTATTCCCTTCCATAATATTACATAAACTTCAGTGGGAATGCTGACATATCCATGCAACAATATGCATGATAACAGAATAATTTATTACTTTCAGCTATTCATCTTCTGAACTTTCATATTTTCTTTTGGTTTAATTTGATCGGGGACCTTGCCATGTATCTAGATTTATATTGCCTATTTGGTACCTTCATTCTAGTGCCTTGCAGTGGTTAATACCCCCAGTTAGCGATGAATTGTTTTGAATTAATTAAAATTTCTGAGATCTGGGGTAATTCTGCCATGTGAATTCTAAGCGACTAGAATTTAATATTTGAATAATGGCCATCTGATCCATGTGTTGTAAGGCTAGTCTTGAATAGTCAAACAGTTTTGGCATACGACACCGTGGAGCACAATGTTGTCATCCTTGGGTATCCACCCCACTGTACGCATGCTCTACAGGGTCTTGATGTGGTCTGTTTCGCAAAGATGAAACGGATCTGGCATGGAATAATTGATGAATTTGAATCGCGCACACTATGCTCTGTTGGCAAACAGGATTTTCTAGAGCTATTTGGATGGGCATTCTTACTTGCCTTTGATTCACAGACAGTGAAAGCTGCATTTCGAGTCACTGGAGTTCATCCATTTGATCGGAACGTAATCTCACCAGAACAGATGAAGCCAAGTGAGGTTTCGTCAACCCAGTTCTCCTTTCCACTACCTCTCTCTACACCTGTTCGTCGTGTGATGGCAGTTTATCACTATCAGCAGCCTACAAGTTATGATCTTGACAGATCAACACACCTTATGGCCCCATGCGCAATTTCGTCATCCATGGATCATGCAAACCAACCAGACAGCAGTTCTCATGGCAGTGGTATTATTACACCAGATCTACAGCCAGCACAGTATGCGATCGATCCTGCCATTGATCCATCACTCTTTTCACCCACGAAATGCATGCGGTCAATGTGTGCATCACTGTCGGTGTCTAAATCAGGGAGTTTTCTTGTGTCAAAGGAAAAGCTCATCTCATCGCAGTCCATTCCACAACCTGTCTTAGAGAGGGTCCCACCGAGCCTTGGAGAGCCTAACTGGGAACAAATTAATCAGTCTCTGGCACGGTTGACACTGAAGGAGTCTGAAGACGACGTTATGGAGCTCACAGATAACTTCATCCGGGCACGCAGTCACATCCAGATCAATCAGAGCATTGCTGAGGCTGCCCAGGCACAGCTTGTCCTTGCTAGCCTTCATAACGCGAAGCTACAGGTTGCACTAAATGAGAAGGAGAAGGCAAAGACGACACAGAACTTACGGATCAGTGATGATGGGATGGCCAAGATCTTCACATCGCAGCAGATCAGAGGTCAGCTGAGAGAGAGAAAGGAGGAGAAGGAGAGGGAGGCCATTGCAGCAGAAGCACGCAGGAAAGAGACACAGAGGAGGAAGGAGTTGGATGATGCAATTGATAGGGAATGGCAGCGGGTAAAGGCCAACCACGAGTTGGAAGTTGCCAGATGGCAAGCACAATGTGGGCGCTGGGAGGAAGAAGGGTTGCCCAAGGCCTACTGGGACCCAAAGCCAGCTCGTTTGACAAAAAAGCAGGTACGGGACAGGTGGAACAGGCAAGGAGAGGACACAGACGACGCAGACGACGACGACGAGAGTGGTTGATACGATGCGCGTGACACTGTCACACACACTGATCAAAGGATTTGAATTCGTGACAAAACCCCTAGCTTCTTCTTACTCTCATATTAATTTTTTCTGCACACTTAGAGCCGTAAAAAAAATTCAGCTAATACTATCAGTAGTATACTCTTTAATTCTCAAGTTAGTTTTTTTTAAAGTGTGTTTTTAAAGTGTTCCGAGGGAAGATGAAGTTAGTGTTTAAAGGACGCGTGAATGTCTGTAGAGACAAGAGATTTTCACTGATGATGTCTTTCCCACGGTCTGGATGATGGTGGTAAGAGGTCAAAGTGCGTATGACATCTGACGAACGCGTTCCCACTGCTCTGCGTCTGACTCTTGCCAGCCTCAATTATCAGCTGCACGCCATTTATCGACCTTAAACATATCACCACGCGCATTCACCAGGCTATATAGCATGTCAGAGACGGTGATTCGAGAGGTGTCGAAGGATGTCTGGACATTCTCTTGGTAAGCTCTGCGCGCTACAGTGTGTTCCACATAACGACTAAGCAACGTGGACGCAGTCCATTCGCGCGTCTTAACATTTTCCCGGTCGGAGGAAGGTCTACAGTCGTAAAGCTTTCAAGTGGCGATCTATGGGTCCTTGCAAGTACTCCACTCGACTCCTTAACCAAAACGAAACTGGAAGAACTAGGAGGGCGTGTTAAATATATTGTTGGCGCGGATGCAGTACACAATTTGTATCTCCGTGAGTCGTCTTCTGGTCAAATCTCGGCTTGCCGACAGTTCGTTGCTACATCATAGCCCAGTTCAAGCAGGCATACCCAAATGCGAAACTCCTCGGAGTACCGGATCACCTGTCCAAACCTAATCTGAAAGAACTCAAATTTGACGGAGGTACAATAAAGAAATGATTGAATACTTTCGCTTTCGCTGTCTGAGCAAATTTACAAGTCTATGGCAAAGACCCCATCGGAACAAAATATGGTTTCGAAGACGAAATCAAGTCATGGTAGAGCATCCAGCTTCCCTTCGAACTCATAGCCATTCTCACATTCGAATCGCTTTGAAGCTATTTCTCTGGATTCCAGAACCAGGATGTCGCTTTCAATCATGTTGCATCGCGCACGCTTATCGAGGCAGACCTGCTTTTTAACCTTCCCGCGACCGAACAGGTGTTACATTTTTACATCCTGTTTCACACCCCAGCTGACTGTGCACAACCAAGTACTCCAAGTCCAAGTCATCTGGAAAAATTCCCATCTTCGGAAGTATGTTGACTCCCTATTCATGGGCACACAAGAAATTCGTTTGGAGCGCCGGAAAAGACAAGGAGTAAGTGGGATGGAATGACGGAACCGCAAATATTGATGATTGGACTTAAATGCAGGGCTATGAAGCGCGACGCGCGCATTGTAGACGGATGGGACTTTGATAGAATCATACCTTGCCATGGGGTACGGTTGTTTTTTTATTGACTCTTTTGATGATTTAAATTTTCACATCTATTTGGTTTGGGATCAGGATGTGATTGAAACAGGTGGCAAGAAAGCCTGGTCGGAGGCGTACAAGTGGTATTTGCAATGAATGCGCGTTGGACGCTGCGAGGGACATGTGCCCTTCCATATGTATCATTACAGTGTCTTCCGACCTTCGCGGCGGAGGGTCCTCGTTGCAAAGGTGCGCCTTCAGTACACTTTCGATAATCTTTCACTAATTTCGCTGATGTCATTGTAGCTGTATTCTGTTTGTGACTGTTGATGGTCACGTTATCAAATCTTCAATCAATTCCATGAGTGCTGTATTGTGCGAAACGGTGACTTGTCCCACCGACGATTCTATGACGACCCCTGCCCCCCAAAATGATCGAAGGCATAAGCGCAAGTCAAAGAGTTTCGTCCGCTTTCTCCGTGGGCATGCCCCCAAATGTTCCTCGCGTTGTTCCGTTTTCGATGTGAACAGGTAGCGCAGCGACTCATTTACGTGGAGAGCCTTCAGCTGCATCGGTTTCCTAGGACGAATCGGCGGAGCGATTGTCCACGTGAAGAGTTTAACTCGAGTGCTCTTCAGTCATCGTGCACATCGGAAGTTCATAACCCGGTGGGATACGTAGCTCCTGAGAGAAAGAATCAGGCTGAAGTTCATACCCGACAGTAGATGAAACCTTACCTTGTCTGTGGTAACGTTCTGGTTTATTCTGAGTCGTTCCGCATGACCCGGAATGAAGCTTCGCGCCCCGGCTTCCCTTTAAGACCTGTAATGATGATTTCGTTCTTCTCTTATTCTGAAGAACCGGTGACTACGGAATTATTCACAAACGTCACAGTGGGGAGGCCAGCCTCAATTAGACGCTAATTTTCTCATGATCAGCGCCTGCTGGAATACCTTGTGCCTTCCGAAGGCAGATCCTGGTGCTTCTCTATTATCTTGATCTAGTGAGTTTCTTTCGTTGTCTCCCCCATTGTGTATTTCAAAATGTCTAAAGAGATGCGTCCACGAACTGTAGGCCAGATTATGGGGTGTGAACTGCACCGAGATCAAAGACAGCTGTGGGTCTAGGGTCCTTCGATTGCACCGCCATTTCCTTCGCGCTCAGGACATATCAATGACAGATTTATCTCAGAAAACTAAGTCTGTTGACCCGAAATTCAAATTTCGGCTTTCCAATGCATATAAAGCAGCGACTTCAGTGCAGATTTTTAATTAAAAAAATACATCTAATGTCGAGCAACCTCGAGGCTATTCATGCAGGATTCGTCAGAACTGTCTCTGGCCTCGGAGATGGACGGAATCAACTTTCTCATACAGCAGCCGTCGTAATAGTTATCTATGACATCCGTAAGTCGTCTCATTATGACTGCATGTTCTTCTGGATTCGTATCTTGAACTACCTGGTCAACATAGTCGTCACGATGGATGTAGAGGTACGGGAACCCTGGCATCGGTTTTGTTTAGGAACCGAATTGATCCTGCAGCACCTAGATTAAGCATTTCTGGGTACGTCACCGTCTACCTTACTCAAAGTCGGAGCTGATCTTATTATGTTCTAGAGAAAGCGTTTCACCGTGGTGCAGCTGATTTACTTCCTCGTTAGTATCGTTCTTCACACACAGGTTCGAGTACGCTGACCACCATCCACATAGAATCGCTATTACGGCATGGCAGTGTGTATGCTCGACGCGTGGGGTACGTACGCTCAGGTAACATGAGATTGGTTCGGGTCTATATTTTGCAATTGGAATGATATGTGCAGGAGCCATGGCAACTCCATTCACGGACATGAAGTAAATTAAGATTTCTAAATTAGAATACCCAAAGCACTAACTCTACTTGGTTCGTTCAGTTGTACGCCTCTGCTTCATGGTATCAAGATGCGTTCTGATTTTAAGGATTATAATCACTCAGGCCAGCGCTGGCTTGATTTCCATTATTTCTCTGGTGACTCCGAGTTTCCATTTGATAGCTCGAGGCTCTGATGCTTCGTAACTTAGGGCTTACCATTGTTTGCCTCGTCGATGGTTAGTCCATTTCGAGCCCGCGAATTTTAGTTGCTTCTAACGTGTGAAACTAGTCATCTTGGCCATTCGAATCCATGCTCTCTATAGTCAAAGTTCGTAACACTCCACCTTTTACAAGAGCAGCGAGTCAATATTACCCTGCTAGCACAGGTAAAAAAATACTCGGCCTCCTCATATGCCTGTATGTAATTCATGGAGCAAGCGTGTTGGCAATTATCTTGGAAGTTCGATTCAGGATAAAAAGTTTGTCCTCTCATCACGAGAATCTAGCATCCGTCTTAGCTTTTCCTTTGTTCTTCAAGTCCGTGGATCCACTGTTTTGCACTACTGTCTGATGTCTTTCGAGCCGCGCTGGAGCGTTATACTTTGGTAGGTTCAGTATACTAATACTTTTTCCAAACTATATGTACTTACATTCAAACGATGGCGCCAGGATCCCGACGGTGCTATATCAGCTCGTAATTTTGGCTCTTGCGTTGGCGAAGCTATGCTCTAGAAGAGGTGAAGACAATTCAATCCTTATGCGTGTCTTCGTTCGCGACCAGCTTGTGTACTTTCTCTGGTACGCCCCTTTATATGACATAGCAAAAGCGGGCAATTGTATCTAATCTCTGATACGTTCAGTATGGCGGGAGCAAACGGCGTCAATATCGTACTTTGGTCCGAACCAGGCCTCCTTCTGAACCAGAACGCAGCGACCGTGCTTGCGCTTGGCGTGCCCTGCGTACTGGGTAGCCGACTTCTAATTAATTTAAGAGAGGTCGCGGAGCATCGGCTGGCAGTCTACGACGAGACTAAACAGGAAGATCTGCCAGATTTGCAAGAAATGGTGTTCTTGGGCAACACGCCGCGGACGGTCACGGATGAACGGAGCGATGTATAGTTCTCTACTCTGCTCTTGCGGACGTGACTATCTTGTTTTTCCTGGGGTAGAACACGATTCTAAGGGGACGTATTTCTGATACTTACACTCAATGCTTATAGTGTATGGGCAGAATGAAAGCATATATTTCTTGTCAGGACTCGTCCTATTTAGGTGCCATCATCGATGTCCACTAGCTATCTCGGGAGAATCTGTCAGCTCGTCTATCCTGAAGCTTATTACGCTCGCTTGTGATCTGAGATAGCAAACTCCTCCCGATGAACGAAGTGGCTTGTTCTCTTTTTCCTTCCGAATAACAGAAGTTACATAAATTCGAGACTCCATGTGGGGTATGAAGTCTATACTGGAGCATGGAAGCCGACTGATTAATGCACGTAAAGGACCAAAGAACTTTGGAGGCACGGCGAGGACCGAGAGAAGCCGGTTATGTTTGCGAGCTAGTCCAATTTTTCCGCCCTGGCCTCCTTCTTGCGCCCACCCCCACTCGAGGAGCGGAAATTATTTGCTCCATGCCTACATTTTACTTCGTGCTTTCTGGCTATCTTTCTCTCTCGATCATTCTCAATCATCAAGACATTACGGCCCTTGCGGAACGTGCATGTATCCGTCTACTAGAAGCTAAAATGTCTAAATTGTTACTTGCAGAACAAAATTTGCCGAAAGCGGAACTTCGGCTCTACGACCTGCCAGGAATGCTTGACCAGGAGAATGGCTACATTAATATTGCTATTGACCCGGAAATCATCCGCTTATTGAGTGGGCACAAACCTTCAGCACATTTTAGTAATAAATACATCTTTCATTAATTCTTCAATCGCGGAAAGGATGGTCCCCGAGTTTGACGCTCTTTAAAGCCACGCATATAACAAGATTCGTATGTATATGTGCTTGGCTGGATGAGACGTCTATACCATCACCCTACTTAAGAGAAAAGGCGCTAGATGCTTTTGTTATAACAGGGGTGCCGACTGCATTTCATCTCGAGTGAATACTCGTCCTCTTCAATTTCTAGAGTTTGTCGTAGAACTTCTATGTAAGTTCCTTATGGAGTCCCTTTACGAGGATTGTTATTTCTTGCCACAAAGACTAGAAGACGAGACTCGTGGATCGCGGAAAGCGCCGACAAACTCCCAGGACCAAGGCTCTGACTTGGGAGGCCCTGAAGCCTGAGAGTCTGAGAGTTAATCGTCAACTGCCACGTCTCTATAACGGTCGTGCTCAGGGATTAAGCTTGCGGGAGGACTAGGTTCTAGCATCACAAAGTTCTTCGATCATAAACCTCCATCATCAAACTCTCTCACAGACTCTTCGTGCAAAGCTACAACTATAATACTGTATATGTAGGCTAAAGTTAGGATCGTGTACGCGAGTACCTCCGGGATCCTACTTCGGCCAGCTAGTTTCGGGGCGTGTCATGCGTTCGTTCTGTTCTGCGTCTAGTGCTGTTGTACAGACACAGCTCTTCTGACCCACTCGAACCATTCAGCATCAAGCCTCGAGAGATATCCGCGGAACTTTCAAGAAAGCCTCGTCCACCAAGACTGTCATGCCATGTTGCCGCTACACGTGTGCAGCTAGCGCTATCGGCAGTATAGGTGGCTATCAGACTGCATTCAATCTAGAGCTATTTCGAGTCCTTCCCGCATTGAAAGGCACGTATGTATCAAATTATTTTCTGAGGAGGTTTCTTCAATCGGTTCTTCGCCAGAACGTCTAGATCGGGAACTTAGTGAGCAGAAGGGAAGGTATGCAGTTTCTGACAATATTAATGTAAGCGCATTCATGACAACCAAATGAATCCCGCGGCATCTCACCCTAGGCGCTACTTTCCCTCGGTATGCTCTCCTTGCAGTCATTTCCTCGGAACGGTCTTGCAGCCATTACGTGCTCGAACGGATATGAGTCGCTTCAGAATTGACGCTTGCTGCGTACACGTCAATATTAATATCAATATTTGCGGGTGGGAAGGTGTGCACGGGAATCGATTGTAGAGAAGATCCGGGACACTGAATCTCGCTAGGGCTTAGCGGCACACGTGAAACGCCTACCATAGAAGCAGGAAGGACAGATCTTCGCGGGGACTGCCTCAGACGCGCGCGACGACGACGAGCGAACCAATACAGGCCCATCCCCATCCCCGGATCCGTGGCGATAACATCCAATTCCATTTTCAGCTATTTCTTGCATCGTGATTTCAAGCTCGCTGCGTCCCGCTGGCCCGGAATGTATAAGATGCTCGCTTTCTCCGTCTACCCATGCCCCAATCCTTGCGGCCTCCCTTTCAGCTTCACGCCACCTCGTCTCCTGCTATGAGCGTGACAGTCACCGATATGTACACTTCCCAGGGCCTGAAAAACCTCTTCGGGCGGGGCATGAACAGCGAGGTGCGTCAGACGAGGACTCTCTCCCGTGGGCCAGACAGATAATATACTAATTGTTTGCCGCTCTCAGCTCTACAAGCTCCCTGCCGATAAACAGGAGATGGACGTACGTTCTCAGAACTGTTTCTTATTCAGGAAGACAGTAACCTTGCTTATATTCGTGCTCGTGTCTATAGCGCCTATCGCTTCAGCACCGCATCTGGAAGTTGATGGCTGATGGGCTGTACCCGAAGGAGGCAGAAGCCGCCGTACATGACGCCCTGCACTATGCTAAGGGTGATCCAAAGCCTCCGATGATCCTTGACATCGGGTCTGGGTCTGGTTCGTGGTACGTGCTGTCCTCGAAACATGTGGGTCAGAATTTTCCTAAGGATGTTTCGAGATAGGGCCGTAGAGATGGCATTGAGGTTCCCGCACGCGAAGGTGATGGGTATGGATCTCATCCAGAGCAGTCCGAGGTTAGTATCTCGTGCTCTTCGATATTGCATCTGAGTCGTTCGTCTGAAGCCATGCGGCAGCTTTGTTCCAGCTAATTGCACGTATGTCATGTTCCAGCCTTCTTAGGTGCTCCCGGTGGCTGACTTGTCATCCATGCAAAGATTTGTCAAGGCGGACGCGACAGTCGCACTTTCAGAGTACATTGGCCAGTTCGACATCGTCCAGTGCCGGAGCGTCGCGAAGCATGTACGTGACTCGAAGTCCACTCATTTCTCTTCCGGAAACGAAGCCCAATATTAATGATACTCAGGTTCCAGACGCTGTGGCGTTCACACGCAGTATTGGGAGGACTCTACGGCCAGGTGGGTTTCCATCCGTCGCAGTTTAGTCGGATGCTGATCCAGGGAAACCATAGGCGGATTGTTTTTCTTCGCAGACGCAGTGACGAATATCCTCAACGAAAAGCTTCAACTCTACCCGCTCGCCCCGATCGAGGTTAGGAACGGCAGGGGACATGCTATGGTGGATGATCATAGCTGGTTCGCACGCTGGATGGCCGAGGTGACGGAGCGTTGGACGACGAAGGCGCGCCAAAACACTGATGGTGACAAGCTGCATATCCTCATTGGCGAGGACGGGCAATTCGACAACGTACATGAAAGCGTGTACTTCAGCCCGATTGGCTGGGACGGCGGACGTGTCATCGGAAGTTCAAACGGCGCAAAGATCGGCAAACTCATGGTGTTAAACGTTTTCGTGAGTCCCTTCTTCGACGAGTCGCCAGCGTATTCTAACGCTACGACTGGCTGGCCCAGGACTTTTTACAAGCGAGCAAGCCGTCTCTCCTGTCCTCCGGGCTGTCCGAGGACGTCGTCGAGTCGTGGGTGAGGAACGTGCAGAAGGAGGCTGTCGATCCAACGAAGCACATGTTCATGAAATGGGTAATTACCTGGGCGACCAAATCATCCGAGCGAGCTCAGCGAGGAATCAATATTCCTACCTCGTACAGTCGAACCTGTGTATAAGCATTGGCCTCGGTGGACATGTCGGCCAATGCTTATACACAGGAATGCTTGTCCGCGTTATTGCGTAATAAACAAATAAAGTTATTTCCATTTATGTAATGCTGTCTCACACAATCCAATGTCAAGACCCACGCATGCAGGTGAAGACATTTACATTACTTTCAGCTGTTAAATAGTTGCAAGGGACACTTTAAGAGAAATAACTATTAGCATTTAGACCTTTGTTGATTTCCTTCTGGAGCTCCTGCTGCAGCTTTGGACCTTCGGTAACAGCTTGTGTGTCTGACTGAACTCTGCACTGGTCCGGCTTTTGAAAAAGCACATTAGCTGCAAGAGTGCATGGCAAGTAAGGGTATCTGATAGGTGCTTTTTTTTTTTGCCTTATCTATCTACTTTCTGCAGGCCACAAAAATCATTGCTTGCCAAGCTGCATACCATCACAAGAGCATCCATATGGGGGTATATATGGTCACATGATGACCTCTAGATAAGCATTTTCGGTTTAAATTTTTGTTCAAATCTTAATGTCAAATGCTTATGGGGATAATGCTTATAGGACCCTGAATTCTCTGCCTACCGAGTTCGGTGGATCAAAAATTCAATGCTTATGTACAGGTAATGCTTATGCACTGGTATGCTTATACACAGGTTCGACTGTAGTTTTAAAAATGCTAGTGCAGTACTGCAACACGTGACACGTGGCGTCTTGCAATCTTATGTAAGGAACCCCGATCTTACAGTCTACGGATACTATGTACGACTAGAAGCACTAAATCTTATTCACAATACTAATGGCCACTGTGACATCGGAGACTTGTCGTCGGACTTCCTCTTCCCAGCCATGAGCTTTGTCCGTGAGTCGTGACTATTGGTTTACAATTTCAACCCACGGGGAAAGTTCGCTTGCGCAACAAAAACATCGCCTATATCTTTTCCAAGTGAGTCTCTCAAGAGACGGCACAACTGCCAGGAGAAATCTCGCTCCGAAATTGTTCAGATGCAAACCGACTATACATCCTACGCGGGTTTGCCACCGTTCTTGCCGAAGATCTAACGCTGGACTACTTACATGTTATAAGAAGGTGCAAACTCGAAAGGTGTTCCGAACAGTCTAGTCGATCATGCGTACCCATCTTGTTCTCGCAAGTCTTGTTACTACTGCGTTCTCACAGACAATTTCAGGCAACTTTGACTGTATGCCCGCAGGGAACTTCAATCTCTGTCAGAATCTTTGGGGCGCAAGTACGTTCTGCGGCTCGTCTTTATCATGGCCTTTTCATTTCCTTCACAGGTGCCGGTGTCGGAAACCAGAGCTCGACGCTTATAAGCGCATCGGGCGATAGCGTCTCATGGGAGACCGTATGGACGTGGGCTAACAACGAGAATAACGTGAAAAGCTGTAAGGACATGCCTCGGTATTTGTCTTGAATGCTGGTTTTCTTATGTACGTTCAGACGCAAACGTTGAGTCCTTGACAGCGAAGGGAGTGCAAGTGTGCTAATCTTGCCTTTCCTTTTTTCGACGACACTAATAAGTCAATATGACAGCTTTCGAATCTCGCAGCCGCTCCGACGAGCTGGAACTGGACGTACAAAACACAGTCCTCCGGCATACGCGCAGATGTCTCGTATGTACATTTGCTATACCTTTACAGTTTCATGTATGCTGACGTCGAAGATGAAAGCTATGATATCTGGCTTGGTGCTGCGTCGTCTGGTACGCCCGCATCTGCGGCGTCTGCATACGAAATGTGAGCTCCTTCACCGATAGTAATCTCTAGGTCATTAACGATAGACAACTTGTAGCATGATCTGGCTATCTGGAAAGGGAGGGTACAGCCATTTTACATCGTCCATTTATCTACATGACCTAACGCTTTGCGTTGTGTTAGGATCCAACCAGTAGGCTCGCAGACCACGACCGGGATTAGTCTTGCAGGGCACAACTGGACCCTTTGGAAAGGCCCTAACGCCAATTGGGAGGTTCTCTCGTTCGTCAGCGCCGATGGCGACATCACGGACTTCGACGCCGATCTGAATGATTTCTTCTGTGCGTCTTTTTCTCCTTCCTTCAGCTTTGTTCCTTGTGTCGTAAACAACTTTGAATGCTGAAACATCATCGTATCTAGCTTACCTCATTTCAAGCCAGGGTGTGTCTTCGAGCCAGGTATGCAATTCCTTGAAATTAAACTAAGAAATGAGATTACGGTGCTCATGCATTGTGCTATAATTTATCAGTATTTACAATCCATTCAGACCGGCACCGAGCCGTTCACCGGTAGTGCGGACCTACTCATCAATAACTATAGCGTTTCTGTCACATCCAAGTAGGGGCTTTTAGGCTGTCGAAACCGTCGTTTAAAGACGTCATGCGAGTTGTCGGTACGCTTCGTTCTGGGATCTGTAAAGTTCAAACTCATATGAAGCTGTATTGCTCCTGATTCTTGATCTGCTACCCCTGCAAGCTATTATACACCAAGTGAAGTACTATCCTCGCGGTGAGGCGCGTTATTCCCACCGTCGCTAATGAACTATAAAAGCCGTAGACGAGCATATCAACAATTGTTCCATAATGCGACATGGATGACTTACATCCATCATCTCCGAACTGAGTCCCGCAGTTTCCTCAAATGTGTTCGCAAGGCCAAGTAGCACCCGACTTCCACCCCACAAGGTACTGCTATCGCAAACTCATATCCTGTGCCTTGTAAGGCACTGTCCCTTACCCGCAAACCAACCGAGTCCTACAATTCTGTCGGTGTCAATGAAAGACACCAAAGCCGATTCATCAACAATATATTCCATAGTAGAGATAAAGACAGATGCCTTGGTCCCGTACGAGGCTGATATCAATGGCAATCTCCGACAAAGCAGAATATTCGACTTGCGTGCGCTTTCAGTGCTTTGTAGACTGTAAGCGCGAACAGCACAGTCCGGGAGAGTAATGAAGGTGCCCTGGAGAGATCATAAATGATATCTGCTAGGAGATATACCGGCAGGTAAACGGATGAAAACAACTATATGAAAGCCCAAGTAAGAAGGAACATGACCTTAGGAGGAGGGAGGAGGCAGTATTAGATCAGCACAGTCATAAGACATGAGATGTACGAGGAGTACGAGGTACGGGCATTTATTTATTCTCGGAGACTCTTAGGGAACCATCATCTGTCAAGCAGCAAGCCCCACTCTATGCAAGAACTAGGTTTTACTGATACTCCTGTCGTTTCACCCAATGCAGCCAGACTTAAGAATAGTGTGAATAAATTGCAACAAGTCAGACAGATCGGGCTCACACAGCCGTCAATATTGATGCTCATTGGAAGGGTATTAGCCAGGCAAATGCAGCAAAGCAATAGACAACATGAGGTATGGAGCTGTACAAACTGAAAATCAGACAACGATGTGGAACTACGAGGAACAGTAGTAGTAGTGAGATAATGCGATGCAGTGGGAGAAGGAACGCGGATGATGAGTGTGAGGTATACAGTGGTAGCGAGATAGAGTCGTCTATGTGAAATGTACAGGCAATTATAGGACGCACACAGATCATAAAGGCACAAGCAAAATCGGACTGAGTTAGAGACTAAGTCCTAATTAAAAGACCGCAATTTCGGAGCGGACGCGAGATAAAATAGAGTGCCAAAGCTTACGGTATGCTTATCCGTAATTCAAGCCCCTGCCGCCAGGACCTCCCCTAACAAGCGGCGCACCTTTTTCGCCAAACCTTTGATTCTGCAATGAGATGTCACGCCTTCCTAAAGGCTGCGGAAGCCCTTCGGGACGAGGCGGAAGCCCTGCAGGTCGCGGTGGCAGCTGCGAAGGTTGATGTCTGTCTGGACCTCGACCTCCACCAATTGTGCCCGTAGAGCCAGAACCGAAATTAGACCCCTGAAATGTGGGCCTGTTAGGACCCCACGGACCTGTGTTAAGTGCAGGGCCTGATGCCCATGTGTTATGCAAGGGTGGCGGAGGCAGATGATGTGGTGGTGGCAAGAGCGGAGGCGGGATTCTATTGAGAGAGTTATTGAAGCCATTCTGGGGAGCATAGGGCGGGGGTCCTCCGGTGCGGAAAGCCTGATTGTGCATATCTTCGTTGTGGAAATTTATGCTGTGTAAAGGAGGTGGAAGACTTTGACGGATGACTGGCTTCGAAGCTTCATTTTGCATAGCCGGTTGGTGACGCCGACCGCGTTGGTCAAACTCGTGTGATGCCTCATATGTGGGCAAGCTATTAAAACACATCAAAAGGTGCTCAGAATTTTCGATATGAAAGCAGGAAACAAACCTCTTTGGGTCGGCCGGCAAAGGGTCAGACCAGAAGTACTCATGGTCAAGAGCCTCAGACGCTGAAATGCGCTCACGCGGGTCCAAAGTAAGGAGTCTATCCAGCAGTGCACATGTCTCTTTTCCAAGACTTGGTATTTCTGCTCAGCATATTAGAAGCGATCAATGGTGACGCAACTTACGAGTCGTAAACTTGCTTGATTCGCCGTTCCTGAGGCCGGAATCGGATCTGGCCACCACAGCCTGGAAGCTTATCATAATCGGGCCAGTTCTGTTGGTTTGGTGATCCGCACATAGACCATATCTTATCAAGCTGGTCGAGGTCGGAGTTGCCGGGTAAGATGGGCCTCCGCATGATCATTTCACCTAACACGCAACTATTTGTACGTCAGTAGGTGAAGCTCAATTTGGCGGTGACGCAGCGCACCCTATGCCCCATATATCAATCTCTCCACCATATTGACGAGCGCCGAGCAGGAGCTCGGGCGGACGGTACCAGCGAGTTACGACGCAGTTGGTATATCGGCGGTCACGGCCGCCCTGTACGGTGATGGATGGATCAAACGCCCGCGCTAGACCGAAGTCAGCGACCTTAAGAGAACCGTTGTTCGAGATCAATAGGTTGGCGGCCTTCATATCGCGGTGAAGTATATTATTCTACTCGAACTGGTAAGCAGCTAGCAGAAACTAATAGGAAAAGTGGCGTACATGGTGCATGTATTCTGTGCCCTCCAGCAGTTGCTTCATGTAAAGTTTAATTTGACTCGGCGACAGCTTGACACGCTCGTTCTCTAGCAAGCCGGCCAGGTCGTGGTCCATATAGGGGAAAACCATGTACACGGACATAGGCGAGTCATTTCCCTTGCCTGACGCAGCACATATCAGCCAACCTATTGAAAATGGAAGAGCATGTGCGTACTAGGTATGACAAACATGTCGAGCAGATCAACAATGCACGGATGCTTGAGTGCCTTGAGAATTTTGATCTCCCTCAATGCGGTGACAGGCATGCCTTCTTTCTCGTTATGCATTAAAATACGCTTCAGAGCGACAACCGCGCGAGTCTGCTTGTGTAGCGCCTTGTGCACTTCACTGAATTTCAGACCTCAATCAGTGGTTTGAAGACCGAGCTGGAAAAGAAATAGAACTAACCCAAACGTGCCTTCTCCGAGCTTCGTCATGATATCATAATCGTCGCGCTGTCCGCAGCCAACGAATAGGCGGCGGTACGCAGCCTTTTCTTCCTCGCGTGTACGCCTCACTGGGATACGTTTTGGCTTGACAACCCCGATAGCGGGTGTCTCCGCCGGACCAGTCGGTTGAGTGCAAAGCAGAGGCGGAGGAGCAGGTGTCGTCTTTTGCACGCTTCCATTTATTGACGGCGGCGAACGCGTATTGAGAGGGGCGCCGGGTCGGCGAAGTGCAAATGAAACGGCCTCGTGAGCACGGAGAGCTTCTGACTCTGGCTCAGGTTCGGTAGTGACGGCTATCGTGTCCTTAGAAGGAGCAGACGATGGTAATGGTGATGACGGCGGTAGCGGAAGCCCTCTAGGTGTGCGTACGAAATCATACGTCGGACATGGCCTCGGTGGCGTGGTAGAGCGGAATACAGGAGAACGCGAGTAGCGTGGACGGCCCCGCTCGCGATCCCGATCATAGGAGTCCGATGGCCGGTAGTAACGCTCGTAGTCTTCTAGCTCCTCGCGATGATACTGTCCACGTGGGTCGCGCTCTCGGTCACGGTAGGTATCCCGCGTATATGGTTCGTAGTGGTCTCCTCGATATCCATCTTTATCATAGTCATGATCATCATACATAGGCGAGACGACGAGAGATGTGCTGCGCGGTGTCGGAAGGCGGTGTCGACGCTTGTCACGCTCGACATCACGGTGGTTTTGAGGCGAAGGGGATCGAGACGGTGAGCGGCCACGCGACACAGACAGCGGCGAATCAGATCTCGTCGACGACCGCAAGGATGCAGGCAAAGCTACGGGTGCTTCCCGACGAGGTGGAGAATACATCCTTTCACGGTCTCTTCTATCATAATCCCGATCTCGGCCACGGTCGTGGTCTCGCGGCTTGTAGTACGAGTCTCGGTTATTGACTGGAACGGATGGTTCGTAATGATCACCCGACGCATTTCGCCTTCTTGTTCCACCGGTGCGCAGCCTTCGGTCACGGCCGTATACCGCATCCTCTTGGCGAAAGCGTCGGTCATCTTCTTCCGATCGCTCGTACACTATGGGTGGCCGCTGGCTGCTGCGCTCCCGCTCGTCGCGTTCCCGTCCGCGACTTCGTTCGCGGACGTGATCACGCCTGTCGACGAACACCCGAGGTGGCTCTTCTATCCTCGAAAGAAGCGTATTCCTGTTTTTGAAGGGAAACGGTATCTTGAACTTGGAATTGGCATCCGCAGACGGTGTCGCCTCCGACGGCCCTGGCTGTCCAACACCAATGCCGTTGACGTCGTCGAGTTCGCCTTCCTCTGGAGACGAGGTAGCCCTACGCTTTGCCGGACGTCCTTCGGGAGTCCGAGGTGCAGAACGCTTTACGGTTGACATCGTCGTGGTTGGATGAGGCTGAAGAGCGCCTCCCATAGAAAAATCACAATAGCATATCCAAATATAGTAAATATGCGCAACGTGTGACCGAAAGTACTTTATGTATTTGCTCCGTCACATATTCGAAATATGAAAATATAGAAGAACGTATGCATGTATAGTCACCGAAAGAGAAGAAAACGAGTGTTATAAGTTGTGAATGCTGGATGTTAGAATATCATAACGAATAAGAGTAATCCGGATAGCTATATAGAAATAAAAGAAGGGATTTCCGAGCAGAGCTCATGAAAGAAAAAATAAATTTTCGAAAGAATAAAGTCCCAGAGTCTGACATAGTCCATTCAAGGGAAGACGGAAGGAGGGAGAGTGACATAGTTTCTGAAGGGAAAACAACTCGAAGCGCTGGATTCTGTCAGAGATCGTCCGATGGGAACCATGGCATGGTACCTTCGTGGCTGAGATGTAAATATAGCTACGTGAACACAGGTTGCGCAAACTTGATAAATAAATACTTACTGATCAAAGTGGTAGAAATCGGGTGTGTGGCTTAGAACGGCAATATGTGGTGGATTCATATCGAACGGAAAGCCCACTGTCTCGACCTTCGGCTGCGCGCCGCCGTTGCACGGCCAGAGAACATCCTCACCAGCCAACATGCCGATGCGGGATGCATCCGACATGTCGTAATCTAGCTCTGCACCGCATCCATCGAACACCCCTCCACTACCTGCCGCCAAAATAGAGTAAGACTGAACGCATTCAGCATCCAGCGTCTGTTGAGCATACCCAGCATCGTACATCGCATTTGAATAACTGAGTTTGCTTGAGACAGGTGGGAAGGAATCTGTACAGGTTGAGCGGACCTCAAGGAGATCAGAGGGGAGCGCCCGCATCGCCGCTGAATTCTCCCTCGAAACCGAGCTGTCGTGAATGAGGGCCTGTCCATCCCATCCATTACATTGTGATTCTTGTTCAGGAAGAAGCTCATGGGCGGTTTCAACGGGCACTCCAGCGTCGAGTTCAAAAGGAGTAAGGGAGGTTTGCGATGCGAATGAATCCGCATTCTGAGGAAGGGTCTGATAAGACGACCGGATGCTTTCGGAAATGCATAGATCGTCGCCCTCCACGCCATCGCCAGGAAAGGCTATCAAGGGATCCAACAACGATCCTAGAAACCCTCGCCCAGTGTTGTTTCTCGTTGCGTGTCTGGCGAGTCGGGGTTCTCGGGGCGCGCGGCATCCCAGACCTCTCGGATTGAGCGGCACTGAGACGGACAGCCCGATGGTGCTATGTCTTCTCCTCAGTGTGACATTACTGTTTAGGGCACGAACGCGCGCGGCGTGAGAGCCACAGCTAAAGTTGCATACTAAGTTAGAATCGAAGAACTTGTGCAATGGAATTAGATTGTGAGTAATGGAAGGCGTGACGTACTCAGTGTTTCTTCGAATTCGCCCTGTGCTCGAAGCGACAAGGCGGCTAGCTGGACTTGAATGAGCGGAATGGAGATCGGCAGGCGCGGGGCACATTCCGCTCTCATCTGTCAGGTCCTCCGATCTGGCGCGCTTGGAATCCGGAGCGTATTCACACGTGAGACCACGGGTCATACAACGAGCACAAGACGGACGAGTGCCGCTGCACTGCAGAATCGAAAGAGAATATTAATGATCAGCGCGTGCCGTTTGGTGCGCGGCGTCGATGAGACTCACCTTTGCTTTGCGCTCCCGGCACTTCTCGCAAGCTTGTCCCGTGCGCTGATACTTGAGAGGAGTAGGCGAGCGCAGGAAGATACATTTACCGTCTGGACCTGGAAGCGTTCCCTCGCTATAGCCATAGTAAGCTGATCCCCAGGAAATGTCGTACGGGACCAGGTCCCAAACGTCCTCAGAGTCGATGTCCTCCTCTGATTCCGCAGTGTCCTCGGAAGAGTCGAAGATCGGCGAAGGTGGACCAAGTGCAGGAGCCAAAGAAGGCAATGCGGGCATAAGCGGCGGAACGGAGGTTACTACACCGGAGTTCCTCCTGCATGAACGAGAGATATACGGACCGTGCAGAGGAGATGAAGGTAGCTCATGAGAAGGTTCACTCTCCTTCGACCATGGCAGTAGAAATGAGTCGCTGACAGCACTGTTGAGAGGATCGGAGGCGGAGACGGGTACAGACTGAGAGGGGACTTCAAGAGAGCGTGAATGTCTATGGCCCATGGCTCGAACCATCCCATTGTGGTGCGATACCATTTTGGCAGCAGAGTCCGTATCGATGCGATATAATGCCGGGCGAGCAATACGTGGTGAGTCCACTGAAGAGGGTGGCCCGCTCGACGACAACGAAGGACATGCTGTCTCAACGCGGAAAATGAGTCCAAGGATCGAAAAGGCGTTAAAGGACCTACGTTCCAGCAGCGGAATACTGATGCCCCTCAGAGAAGGAACCTGCACCCCGGAAGATCGGGGAAGGTTCGAGTACGGTAAGACGGGCGGAGCAGCGCACATGATCAGGGAAGACTGGGAAGAGTCAAAGAGAACAGAAAGGTAAAGAGTGGCACTTGCACAGTCGCTGCAGCGCGCAAGGTAGTCTCTGACGAGCAGGTGGAAAAGAGGCAATGTATGTGCGAGACAAGTGGCCCAAGGTCAAAGTGTTGCGGAGCGGGGAGTACTGAACGCCTCTGTCGACAATCAGCCGATCTTTATATGCGGGTGCAAACCCAAAAGGCAAAGATGGGTTGGTTCACAGCTTCCAGAAGGATTTCTATAGAGTATTTGATCACAAAGCCGTTGCATAACGACAAACAAGCTACATCAAGAAAATTCCAGTCGATTGGAATCGCCGGGTATGGCTGCCTTCGCGACCTATCCTTTTCAATCTCCGGGCGCATTCGAAAATTATATCCATGGACTCACTGAAGGGTTAAATTTAAACTACGGACGAGGCTCCCATCCATTAAGATACTTCTAGCCGCAAGGCGAGTAAAGGCGTTGGATGCAGTATATTTAAGACACTCCCATATTCGCTTCCCTGCTTTGATACTGTTGGTGTTTTATGGAGCACTGAGTCGTCGCAAAGGAAGGCGCTGTCTGTCAGGTCAGCAACTCCAGCCGAACGTATTGTAAGCTCAACATTGCAACCGGGTCCCGACTTCCGTATGGCCTAGAGTCCGCTGATGAGAATTAGCATTGCGTCCGGGAAAAGGCGTCATGATACACATACTGCGAATGACTGATCAATCTTTCTATCTGATTCCGGCCGATTTTGATTCGCAGCGAAGTAATCTATATGAACGGAACACGGGATCAAAGAGTCCCTACAATATACGTCCCACGCGAATGAATGCTGACGGAACCGCCGTAAGGGAATGCAAATCCGTCTATAGCAGGTCAAGAGGCACATCGAAGCTCCGCGGTGGGATATCCCTAATAAATTGCTCTTGGCTAAAGCTCGCTGAGCCTATGCCACGAGACATCGCGAGTCCGATTGACTTATGACCCTAACTGCTGCCTCCGTTTTAGCCTTTTAGTTGCCATGCATATCACCAATTCTTGCTGGAAATTTACAGGAGCTCACTGACTTATTTGATAGATTTCAATGAAAGAAGGGTACGTTTCTCCAGTCTTCGCCAGGGGTATCTTAATCCGAGGATCGCGAGGCAGCAAAGCTGTAGAAAGAGAAGAGGCGGACCGTCACTTGCCATCGCTGAAATGGCATGTGAGTTACGAGCGGAAACTTTCGAGGAACTTGCACTCACCGGTGGCTTCGATGATTGTGTTTTGAAGCTTGTCTCAGAGGCAAGCCTCAACACTCATCCAATGACATAGAGGTGTGGTGAGAATGCGAGGCGAATAGAGAGACTAGTTCGTGCCTTCGAGAAACGAGATTAGTTTAGAGACCTTGAGCGATGCATTGCTGATTTTCAATTAGAATTCGGCGAAGCCCATAAAGTAGAATATCAACGCGCACGAAGGCCGAAGCAATTAAACGCAAGTCAGCTACTAGGAGCAAGTAGAAGACTCCCATGAATGTGGTTTCTCCGATATTTTTCTTGTTTGAAGACGCCGTGACCGCTAAACTATTTAGGAGGCAACTTCAGGCAGAAACAGTAAATTATCGTTGGACTCCCCGAGTTGCATGTGGCCTGCCACGTGTTCATTACCCATCGTTCGGGAATTCGCGATAGAGTTGGGATGTCCGTAGACTCCGCCCGCGTCAGCATAGCATCTTCGGAAACATTAGTAAAAAAGGCCTTCGACGTATTCAATGCCGGCGGATGAACTAGTCGCAGAAGACTGTGAGTGCGAAATTGCGAGTACGATGGATTCTGCTTGGTGTATTTCAGGGTCAGCCGTCCATAGGAAGTTGTACAAACTGCCATCTCCTTTCCAGTTCCAAATGGTTCGAAGCAGGATGAATGGTGCCCCAGACCCCGGATTCGTGGCTTCCAAGATGGGTACCTCCCCAACAAGTGCAAATTCGAGAATCAAGGGACGGGAATTTGTAGATACCAGCTTCGGACCCCGGGGTGGCGCGAACGAGATCAGCGAAAGACTCCGCATATCTCGCCCGTATTCTGAGCGAGCAGATCAGTCTCGCATACTTTCCATACAGCGGTGGTGAGCGAATGAATGCACCGCACTTTCAAGGTCAATCACACGTAAGGCGTTGTCATTGTAGACAGCCGATGTTGACAACGCAGAATGGAAGAATTCTCCCTCAACATAGTATCCGAACTCTCCATCAAATAGAAGCAGCGCGTAGTCGACGACGTGAGCCTCGTGTACAGAGAGTGAACCTGCTTCAGCTCACTTATGCTAAGACGGCTACATCCGCCAAGAATACCAGTCCAGTAGTCGAATCCAAGATCTCGAAGCTAGCGAGTACTTCGACCAATTTCTCATGGAAAGTGCATCGATTCACAAGAAGCGCACGATGGGAATAACACGAGCTCGTTCGGGAATATTAAAGATGTGCGCGGAAACAGGGCTTTGAGGATTAGCACGACTTGCTTCGACTCGTTAAGTTGTAGATAGATGCCCCAAAACGAGAGTCCGTCATAACGTCTGAAGGTTGAAGGTTGTTCCAAATCCGGAGGCTGAGAGAGAGGTGGGGAGCGGACTAGCGATCACCAAGATCTAGATGAAAGAAACGTCCCAAACCAACTCATCAGTGACGAGAAGCGCTCGGTGAGAGAAAATGAAGCAAAAATCAGAAGACTTTGTTCTGCACGGACCGGCCAAAACTCTACTTACGCACAAATTCGGTCCGAGGTATCTCGGCGAACGGCATTTGGAGCGGAGACAGTTGCTAGCCGCTTTGGGTGTACTCGTTCGACTCTGCATCGCCTGACAGTTACTATCGGGTAAACTTTACCTCGACAATGCCTTCGGTTGCTAGAGACTACGAACGTTGAAACTGGAACTCTGAATGAGATGCGCAGAAGTGAATGGAAGGACATTTTGAAAGTTCAGATAAGTATGAAAAAGGAGGCGCGTCGCAATAGCTTGATGGTTTCCAACATCTATTGAAAAGAAGCTTCAGCTGGCAAGAGTCAGTTGGTAGAGAAGACATACGACGCCTGCACAACATGAAGGAAAGCGTTGAGTATTCAGAACTTGAGTTTGAATACAAATTCGCCGCTCCAGCAACCGAACATTTATTGCGCGGGTGCTCTTCGATGTTCTTCATAAATCCGATACACCGGCAGGAGTGTGGTTGCATGCAGATCACAACAACTGCCCCTTTACTTGTTAACCCCATGACTCCAATTTTCTTTGACAAACTCGAGGGTGATCCTGGAAATGCATCCGAAATTTTTTCATGCAGCATGCTTGAGACGTTCAAGAGACTCCAAACTCACTCAAACGTACGTGACGCGCAAAGACATTTCACTTTCTTCTGCCCCGAGCCCACGGACGTTGTGTTGCAAAAGCATCGTAAGCGAAGTTAAGCCACAAGATCAATGTACCCAGGAAGCAATCGCGAAGTTTATTTTAGTAGAGGCAGGTATAGAAAGTAGCGGATGTCATACCACAATCAAACAGGTCGTTACGCTTGCGACGCGGAAATTTGGAAAAAGCTACAAGATGAAATGCCTGTAGCACTGGTCCAGCTCTAAGTTGTTCGTGGGCAAGGCACTCCTGTTTCCTTTGGTTTGTTGTGACACTTCCGTATGCTGTTCAGTTGGCCCCCGAGCAGATCACAAGTGACATCGTTTTACGACTGGTTTCGTTTGATAGAAATACAACCGAGTATACATAGCGTCAGAATGATTGCGAGATGGAAGGCAGTAATAGAAGTGCTGTCTGAGATCACGACGTGGGATCGTGCAGCACAGCAAGAAGATAGCGCTCATCTGTAGGTTGAGAGATTGAAGGAGATCAGATATGAAACTACAGCAAGATGCGTGGAAGGAGGCGACACACCTGGAGAGATCATCAACTCATGACGTTTCGTCCTAATGCGCATAAACCGCACTTCGTCCTACCCGACTCAGTCGTCAGATGCGCATCTCACAAACGGGTCAATGTTAGCTCACCGTATCGCCGCCATTCGCTCCAACGTCTTCTAAGCCGCTGCGTACGGCTTCCACAATCTTGCCCACAGCGCCAGCGTACCTCCGCCCCTGCTCGCCTTCGAATACGACTCCAGAATGTCGGATGATCCTGACGGGCGCGGTGCGCGATAATAGAAGATATCCTAGTACCGTACGGTGTGATGAAAGCATGGAAAGGGTCTGCTCAAGCTCAGGCGGAGTGACGAGGGTGGCTGATGACGCGCCATTCGTTGAGGCGACAACAGGCTGCTTGCTCGACGTTGCGGGCGAGACTGGAAACGACGAAGACGTAGAAGGGATCGAAGGGGACGTTGCTGCCTATAGCGAACAATTAGAAACTAAGAATACAACGAGATATGGTCTCACCATTTGGCAGCAATGGCGATGAAGGCGACGATGGTCTTGGGGGTGCGCAATTGCCGCGAGTTGCACGTGCGTTCCCACGCACCTTGGCCCCAAGTGTCGGGAGTGTCAAAAAGTGATGCTCAAAATCTTCCCTTTTTGCTAGCTCCCCGTATCTTCCTTACCATGTAGTTAAAAATCAAGCAAAAGTCGTAACATAGTATGAATTAAGTGGAATCATGAAATGCACAGAGAAAAATTTTTATGACTACATTATTTATGAAAATACAAAGTTTCCTACAAGTTGGGCTAAACTACAGCTAATTGCAAAAAACCTGAGATTCACACCAGTCATGTTATGATTACTGAGTTTACAAAGTATTGTCTTTTGTTGTGGGACAACAAAGGGAGCCCGATTTGGGTTTTTGTCAGCTTCATAAGCTGATGACATACCATATATGTTAATTTTGGACCCCATTTCTACTAAATTGAGCAGTGGCTATGGACTGACTCACAGCTTTTGTGGCTGTACAGTGCTCAGTTTCTTCATTGACATATTTAATTTTATTCAACCATCCAATTCTCAAGCTTGAAGCATGTAAAAAAACTTCAGACAATTCTCTACCTGTCTATGTATTTTTTGTAAGATAAAGTGGCCTGGTTGAATTAAAAATGGGTTGAAAGCAAAGTTGACAACAGTGCCAACATGTGATCTCCAATTTATAATGTATTCTGCTTCAACTACTACAGACTCTCATAAAATCTTATGTGAAAGTTCAGTGGAGACGTTGTCGAGAGCATGACAGACTAGACAAATGAGTGGAGGGACCGGAGGGGGGGGGGGCAAAGGAGGATAGGTTGGGGGGGTAGTTACATGTGAAGAGGCGGGTGAGTTGATAACAGGGGGGGTTACAGGACCTAAGAAGTCAAAAGAATAGGAACTTGATACGAGCAGTACAATAGTAATGGGATCCTGCCATTGAGGGTCAGGGCTAGCTAATGAAAAGGGGCATATGCAATGTTGGTAGTCTGGGTTCCAATAGGAAGGGGCCCATTGACACTGAAAGGGGTCTGGATCATGATGCTCAGAGGAGATTGAAGATGAATGATCCAGCAGTGGTTGAATACTAATGGGAGGAACAGGGTTTGCATGAGGGGCCAAGACCCATGTCGGCTCGAGAACAAACTCCACCAAGGTAGGAGAGGGGATGTCAGGAATGATTTGGTCCTCAAACTTCTGTTGAGTGAGGAACTGGCAAGCCATAATGTGCTATGGGATCATTAAGACAGCATCTATTTTAGAATGCCAGCAATGAGAAGAGTGCCTTTTACACTGGTGCTGGTGGTAAACGGAAGGTACAATATAGAGTTGCAAGGAGGGGGGGTGACACAAAGGTGTCACTACAGTTGCTCGAAGCTGTATGATCTGCAATAGGACGTGATCAAGTATGAGGTTAAAGTGGAGGATAGTGCAGTTGGAAGTCATAAGGGTGTAGCGAGTTAGATTGCTGAGGATCACAAGAGATGTAAAGGAGGAGGAGGTAGTGTCTCACTTTCCCATGCTCAATGGTGGAAGTAAGAGAGTAAGTGATCTCCAACCTCAGAGGGAGGCACCTTTGCATTGAGTCTGTTTCACTGCAGCAAAGACACTCACTTCACTCCCTCATAAGTCTGCTTAGGCCAAGGGCCCTCCTCAAGCCACACCCACAGTGTCTTCACCTTGCTCTCAGTTTTCAGCTCCTGCATCAGGAAAATGGCAAAAACTCATAGTTAGCCGTAGTGGTATATAGTCACATAGCAATTTATAGCATGTTATAGTCATGTATAGTTGCATAGTACATAGTGATAGAGTACTATATAGTGCTTATAGTTTTATATAGTTCATAAGCTCTCATAGTTACATAAAGTTATATAGCATATAGTTTATAGTATCCATAGTCAGATATAGCTGTAATAGTATTATATAGTATATATCTACAATGATGCTGAGTAGAGAATCTTAATAGCACCATGGATGAAAACCAACCTGAGGTCACAACTGAATGATGACTAGCATTGAGAATTTGTATTCATTAATCAGAAAAATATCTGCATAAAATAATAACTATGGTTAGGAGACTGTTTTTGGCTGCTCCTAAGGCTGCATTGCATCATTTATTTGTATAAATTTAAATTGTCTCTACTCTTTTACCCACCAATCTTGACACACTGGTTGTTGAAGAAATACTTTGGGATGAAGAGTTCATTAAGCAGGTAAAAGTAAAAGGTGGTGAGTAAGGATCTGAGAGTCAGTGAGACACATCAAAATTCACAAGTCCAATTTCTCATGCTCTTGCTTGTGGATGGGTGCCCATCCACGAGCAAGAGTGTGGGAACTCAATCACATGTGTGTTGGTTTTGACACGTGCCACTGCCAACTTCACACCATCCATCAACAACAGCACCCTGGCGCATTTGAAGGAGAATACTTTACAATTATTCTGCTTCAATCAGAAGGGGAAGTATGTCCAGATTGCAAACCAATACCATCAAGATGCTCAGCTGGAAACTCTCAAGCAGTGTATCGCCAAAGGCACTTAGAAGATGGGTCTGAATGGAGAGTTTGAGACTGCACAAAAGATCATCAGGGTGAGTCATTATATATGGCCTGATTAATGTGTTCTGACTATATGCAGCGTGAAGCTCTGAATGCAGAGTGGTGAAGCATGGCCTTTTTACCCAATGACTCCTATGATGATTTGAATGCAGGAATATCTGCACTCAATATCTGTACTCTTGACCCTCCCATCAACATCTACATGTGACACCCCATAAAGATCCCTGCTCTGGGCGACAAGGACAAGACAAAGATTAATCCACTCATGCTATGAAGAGGGGGGAGAAGATGTGCAAGCAGTGCCAGCAGGCAGAACTGCAGGACAAGTGCAATCACATCTGCATGGGTCTTGCTCCATCTGACGCGTCTAAAGCCCGCCTCACAAATCTCGCAAAAGTGCTCACCAGTGATGCTGTGCAAGATCCCTCACGTGTCGAGACACACATGCGGTGTGAGATCATGACACACAAGCATAACCATAGCAAGATGAAGACAGGGCGCAAGTTTACAGATGAGCAATGCCATAAGAAGATGGAAAGCTAGAAGAGGAAAGGAAAGGGCTTGTTGGCGCTGTCTTCGAGTACACCAACTTCTGCTTCCCTCCTACTTGATGCTTTCTATTTTCCAGGGTACGTGTAGGAAACATGGTGGCTCAACACGCGACGAGTCAAATCATATCAGCACTTCTGCCAATCAGTTCAATGCGAATGCTGCTTCCTCCTTTGAACACGTCACACCGCTCGAGCAGTCTGCAAACCGCTGGGTCATGGGCAGCACATCCAGGCGTGGAGCCTCAATTGACACAGACTCACCTGAGATTGTGGACAAGAAGGTCCATTTTTTGCTCAACAAGCCCACTGTGGAGAAGTTGGAGTCTATCTCAAACCAGATTATTGCATGGGCAAACAAGAGTGAAAGCAAGAAGGATAGTTGTATGCTCATTCAGGTCGTTCAGCTTGTGTTCGAGAAGACGACAGATGAGGTGACCTAAAGTGAGATATATGCTTGCTTGTGCCATAAGATGATGGAGCAGATCAGTCTGAACATGCAGAATGATGGTATTTGCAATGCTGAGGGCAAGCCGATTACAGATAGTCTGCTTTTCCATAAGTACCTTCTGAATCGCTGTCAGGAAGACTTTGAGCATGGCTGGACACAGAAGGAGTCAACGGTGGCAGCAGCTCTCGTGAAGGCGACAGAGGATCAGGCTGTTAAAGATTCTAATGAAAAGGAAGAAAACAAGGAGGCTTGTGAGAGTGTGCTGTACTCAGACAAATACTACGCTGCTCAGAAGGCCAAGCGTCAAGGTCTTGGACTTGTCAAGTTTGTCCATGAGCTCTTCAAGCTTCAGATGCTCATGGAACATATCATGTATCAAGAAGCTGCTCAGCAATGTCGACAATCCAGAGATCAAAAGTTTGTGTAAACTCCTGACAACTGTTGGTCAGGCGCTCAATACCTCTAAGGCTCATGGACACATGGACATCTATTTCAGTCAGATGAAGGAGCTTGTGAAGAGCAGCAACATGTCATCTCATATGCAGTTCATGTTACAAGTGCATACCTTCTGTTCTCTAGCCTTTCATTGAGCTGACTTTCTTGGACAAGATGTGATTGAATTGCAGGAAAGGAAATTGGACTACCTACAACTTGGTCACTGCTCCATCAACAATCACTCAGATTCATGAAGTGGCACACACTCTTGCTTTGTTACTTAATTTCACCTGTGCTTACTGATATACAGGCCATGAAAGAGAAGGTGCAACAGGAGCAACATAACTTGGTGCAGTTGGCCATGTCTTGTGGTGGTTCACACTGTGGCCATGATCATAATGGCAATGCTCAAGTAGGTCCTGACAGAATGGCTGTCACCTCTGGTCCTTTAAGGCCTGCAAATGAGGTAGGTGATCTGACAAACTCTGGCAAGATTCAGAAGGGCAGTGGCACCATGAACTTCAGACCAACTAGCATCTTCATGAAGAAGGGAGACAGCAAGCACAACAGTGCGAGCCTTTCAAGGACAAGTTTGAACATGAATATGTTCCAGATGCTGCAGGCTGCTGAGGCTGCTAATGAGGCTCCTACTGCATCCTTGTCTTGTCCAAGTCATCTGTCAAGCCATACAACAAGTGTCAACTTGACCCACAATGCACCTGTGGAACCTGCCCAACCTGCTCAGTGTCCCAGACTCAAACTGCTTCCGCATTCAAAGCGCATGCAGGAGAAGTCAGAGAATAGTCTCGCTGAGACTCACAACAGTGAGGAGGGCAAGGAGGGCAAGATTCTTGAGAAGGACTATGGGAAAATTGTTGATGTCAAAGGAGCAAGTGGAAAAGAAGACTGACTAGGACCACAAGGAATTCTTTGCTATCCATGATCTCGACGATGCGGAAGAGAATTTCTCTGCACTTCCCTTGGAGCATTGACATCTTCTTGTTGAGAAGCTTGTCATGTCTGCTATTGAGACAAAGGGTGCTGATGCCAAACTCATTGCTGACCTGTTTGAGTGTGCATCGTATCAGCGCTGCTACCAACCCATTCACTGCAAATGTCACTTCCTCATCAAAACTGATGCTAACACGTTCCTGAAGGTTGTCACAGTCCTTGGTGCATTGCTTGCATCATTGACTTCCCCCTTCACTGTACATGCACTTGTCTCCAATTCTACTGTCTTCCTCTCTGGAACTGACATTGCTTCATGCTTGCACATTCTCAGAACTGGGGAGATCAAGCTTCACAAAGTAGACTTTGTGACACTCAAGACCAATGCTGTGGTGCCTGCTGTGTTCACATCTGTAATTACCATCCAGGAAAAGGCAATGAAAAAGGAAGGGAGATTTGAGGGCATCATGAAGATAGCTATTGGCATGAAGAAAGAGGTTGACTCTCCGGTTTGGTATGCAAATGTCTGTAATCCCTCACTTAGTGCTGACAAGTATCATAGGCACTGATCAAGGCTGGTATATTAGACTACTACAGCATTTGTGGATGCTACATTCCTAATCCCTGGTCATACAGCATCTGGAAAGCAGTCCAAGATATTTTAAAAAAACAAGTATCTGCATTGAGGGCTTTTGTCCAGGAGTGGCATGGATGACCAGGACATACATGTTTGAATTTTTTGATTTCCAACTTGATGTTGACATGTGTCTTCAGAGGGAGCTCCGAGCTTGAGGAGCTCAACAATCCATCTGACCACAGAAACAGCCATGTATCTCTACTATGCCAAATAGATCAAGAGCTATCATGATCTATCCCCTCAAGCTCAACCAGTGGAACAGCGTTGTGTGCTGGGAATCCAAGAGCCCTCAGCTGTTCCTCTATATGTGCTAATTCCTATGGCAGGAAGGCCACACTGCACATCTCACAAAGAAAAAGGCCGACACTGAAGTACAGGAAATTCTTGGCTTAAATTGTCACATGTACAAGGAGCTGCTCGCCATACCCATCGTCCCTGGTGTCAAGTCCGAGAAGGAGAAGTTCACTGGTGGTCTGTACATGACAACCGTGGAAGACTTCATTCCGATGACCGGTCATGGCATCCAGGCTGTGATGTCACATTGTCTTGGCCAAAAAATTTTGCAGCCAGAGATGTCTAACATTATGGTCGAAGACCTGGACAAAAAATCCACAAGGTATGGGTGTTAGAACCTTATTTCATTTTCACCTCTTTTACCATTTACCATTTCCTTTGCAAATCACTCCTTTTCATTATAATAAATTGTCTTTGCAATCGCTTCCCATACTCCCTATCACCTGACCTTCATTTGTTCCATTCCAATCATTTATGTAATCTTAGATAATATAGTCTCATAGTTGTTGCTATAAGAGGGACCAGGAATTGCATGAACTCCTTGTTCTGCTTTTCCTCTTACCTCTGTGACAACCTAGCCTGAGTACAGCATGTCCCAAGTCCCCGCTCAAGTATAGCATGTCCCAGATGACAGTCAGCCGAGGCCTGCCCTGTCCAAGCCATCTCCCAGACTCCCGCCTAACATAAATGCAGAACCCCACCCAGGCTCATCCCCAGTGTATGTCATCACTGTCAACTCACCTTCACTCAGTCTAGAGGAGCGCTCCTCTTGACAGACTTGATGTGTAAACCCCCTGAATGACAACCCTCAACCCTGCCCGGACATTTTCAGACATTCATGTATTGCATAAACTTTCCAACCGACTTTTCCCAACCCTTACTGCATTTGTTCACCAACTTGACTTTGGACGAGTTGCCATCCTGATTAGGAAATCCTGGCTCTCTGCATAAGCCTTTGGTGGAGATCGCACTTGATGTGGATGTGGGTAACCCAACACGTACAGTCATCGACATCGCTGTTGATTGTTACCTCAGCCTCCTCCTTTCATCTTGCTATCAAGCTCACCAATGAACCCATCTTGCATTAGGGTAATGTTCATCTGAACACACAGCCCATCCCTGTTCCCCTGCCATCTTAGTCAAAATAGATATCACAGAGGAACAACAATGGGCTCTCCCCTCTTCATCGTGATTCGACCCCAAACAAGCCTCGTATGTTGCAACTGACAATCAAGGTGTCACCCACGACATCTGGTGGAGTGATATCAGAAAGGCTTGGTACTCAACTGACGACAGAGCACAAAGAACCAGGTGGAGCCCCTGTACTCCATCTTCACCTACAGTATCAACCATGTCGATCATCCTTCCATGTGACCCAGGAGACTATCATACACTGCGCTGAGACTCGTCACCACTGACTCCCCCTGAACCCTTAATGTTGTAGAGCCATGCTGATTGTCCCATCACTGCTGATCACTCCAGAAGCACTCGAGAACTGGTTCCAACACGTACCGATCAGTACCGGACTGAATCTGATCGGTCCGGTCTCAAATCAGAACCTTGCAATTGTGTCAGCAACACATTCCAAGACCTCTAAAAGCATACCGGAATGTACCAGAGATCTTATCTGGATGATTAGGGATGTGGTCACATGGAGCATATAGCCAAGATGCATACTGGACTGCTGTCCGACGATGGGAGCCATGTACCGATTGGATGATCTGAGTTCTGGTGGAGCACCGGTATGGTTGGATACAATGCGGACATTTTTCTTCATTATGATTTATGTTTTTCCTATGTTCTTCTGACTTCTATTACAATTACTGAGTTTACAAAGTATCGTCTTTTAATGTGGGCCAATTTTTGGAGCCCAATTTAGGTTTTTGTCAGCTTCATAAGCTGATGGCATACCATATATGTTAATTTTGGACCCCATTTCTGCTAAATTGAGCTGTGGCTATGGACCGACTCACAGCTTTTGTGGCTGTACAGTACTCACTTTCTTCATTGGCATCTTTAATTTTATTCAACCATCCAAATCGCAAGCTTGAAGCATGTAAAAAAACTTCAGACAATTCTCTATCTGTCTATGTATTTTTTGTAAAATAAAGTGGCCTGGTTGAATTAAACATCGGTCGAAAGCAAAGTTGATGATAGTGCCAACATGTGATCTCCAACTTGCAGTTGTCAACAAGTCTGTTTTGCTGCAGCAAACACACTTGCTTCGTTCCCTCATGTGCTTATTCTGACATTCGCATTGAACTACACATTGATATGCCAACAACAGGTGCTCCTTCCAATGAGAAAGAGACGACCACTGTCTTCTGCTTGCATTGATTCGTTCTTATAATGTGTGCACTGTATTTCTATGATCAACTCATCGCCTATGGTCTCAAGAGTATCCCTGCCCGGTGAGCTCACAACCCTTTGCCTTCTCTCACCTTCCTTCACTCCTCCAGCACTGCACTTTACCTTAGGATACTTACACACCAGCACGCTCAGCTTCAGCAACTGTTCATATGATTTGGACACCGCTTTTGCTATCCTGTGCTCTGCAAACTATCTTCCATTGCAAACACTCCATGATGAGGTGAAGGCACACCTTGTGCAGGAGATGCTCCATGGGCTCTTCCACACTTTCCTCGAATTTGCCAAGTATGAATGTATCACTGGAGGTCGCTGGGGCACAGGTGGGTGTCACTGCCTGTTTTCTGTGTGGCCAGACATGCAGAACACATACATTGAGCACAGCGTGCAGCACGCCCTTGTTGGTCTTTTTGGAGAGGGCTGGTGCACACCGGACTTTGCTGCACTCCCGCAGAAGATGAAAGATGGGTTGATGACCGGCCCAAAGAAGTGTGCGCTCCCACAGAACATGTTTCCTTTGCTCTTCGCTGCACATGCAGCCTTAGCAAAGCTCAACTCTATGTGCAACGCTTGGGTAGAGGGTGTGAGAGAAATGGTTATGACAGAAGGGGATTTGTGGATGCGCTGCTTTGCAACGAGGTGGAGAAGTGTTTCAATGAGCGTGAGTGGGTTGAAATTATGGAGAATGATGGGCTAGGACGGTTTGAGGATGGGGAGCGAGTTGAGTGGGTTATGGAAGCTGTGTGGAGGGGCATGGCGGAGTCGAATGCTAGCATGCTCTATCAGGTGAGTATTAAAATATAATCAGGTTTATTGTTGTGCTCATTCCTTCGCAGACTCTCATTTCCGCAATTCTTCTTTGTCAGTACCATATGGAACCAAGTGAGACCCTCTTATCAAGCATCATCCACATCCGTGTGCAAGTTGAACAGACTTGTATGGATCTGCTTCAAAGGCTCTGGGTTGGTATCTGGAATGAGGGTGGCTTCGATGTGTTGGAAAGTTGGGCGATCAAGGAGATCAGCGATGGTATTGCTCATAATAATCTACAGAGATCAACATCCCGGTCGAAGATCTTTTAACACCGACAACAAGCAACTCCAACACGGTGTGTGGGCTGCTTACACGAGCAGGCCTTTGCCCTACTCTCAGCAGGGTCGAAGACACCACTGAGTGTGATAGCATGAGCACATCACATTTGCTTCGTATGAGCATGCTAAACAAGAACCTTCCTCGTGGGAATGCAGCTATCACCTCATCTAGTGCATCTGTCCAGAGCGTAGTGCGCAGCATTGCATCGACGACTAGCTGAACGTCATCACACCTTACAACTGCAACGGAGCGTGAGCATAAGGAGAGCCGGCCAGACTCAAAGTTTGCACCGTCCACCCCACATAGTATGAGTCCAAGTGTCCATAGGGTGCCAAGTGCACTCTTGTTTACTTCCAGTATGGACATGGATGGGGTGGGTGATGAACAAGAAAGCTCACAACTAAAAGGCTCGACCTCGTCCCTTGCATGCTCTACCACGTCATCTTCCATGGTTTCTCGATGGCCTGGTGTAGCTTCTTGTTCTCTGTGCATAACTGGGAAAAATGCAGGTGTCACAAGTGTAAAACTATCGAACATCGTCTCAATGCAAAGACCAAAATCTGTCACCGCCTCTGTTTCATCTACTCATTCACATGCATCGACTATCCACAGAAATGCCGCCACTGCAGGCTAGCAAGGTACTCTTCATCCACCTCATCTGCCCTCACAACCGACATCCTCACTCTTGAATGTGTCAATGTCCAGCAGCAGGAGTGGGGCTTCAACACATGAGCCTACATTCAAGACGCCTCACAAGAATATGACTCCGCACGACTCTGTTACTCAGTCGAGGAAGGTCTCGACCATGTCAATGACCTCGATGCGCAGCACCGGAACCTCAAGATCTCCTAAAGTGCTGGCACCTGTGCTACTGAAAGGACAGCCGTGTTGCATCTCTGAAATGAGTACAGCGCCATTTAGTATGGTAAATGCAGTGTCACGCACATGGAAGGTGTCGCCCACTACTACAGTATCTACGAAAACAACAGCGAACAAGACACCCGTCATTCGAAAGTCACTGTTGGCGAATTCAATTCGATCAGCTGCATCTGTGGCAACAGCTGGAGGGAAGAAGACAGTGACAAAGAAGTCCCCTCCAGTTGATGAGAAGAAGCCTTCTCCGGCGAGGCCTTGCATGCGACTTATGCCTTACTCTAGTACGTGTTTATCCACCTTTAACTCATTGTATGGTTGCTGATTAGTGTATTTTAGCCTTTCGTCTAAATCTTTCCGTCACTCCACCGTATACTGCCAATTTTGATGGTGATGAGATGAACATGCAGTATGTCACTTCTAAGATTAGCTTTACATCTCTTTCTCAGCTCCGTCTAGCATTCCTCAGAACGAAGAGCCGAGAGCCAAGCTCAGTCAAATTGCATGGGTTGCAAAGCAGATCATCTCGCTGCAGGCAAACAAACCTGTTATGGGTGTCGTACAGGACATGTTGTGCAGTGTCTGGAAATTCACTCTGTGGGATAGCTTCCTCGACTGGGTGCAGGTGCAAAACATCCTGCTCTGGGTGCCGGACTGGGACGGCACAATTCCGACACCGGTGATCTTGAAGCCGAAGCCACTATGGACGGGCAAACAGATTCTTAGCATGACAATTCCTCGCAGAATAAACATATATTGCTCACCTGATC
Source organism: Porodaedalea pini (assembly GCA_002794775.1). Lineage (NCBI taxonomy): Eukaryota > Fungi > Basidiomycota > Agaricomycetes > Hymenochaetales > Hymenochaetaceae > Porodaedalea > Porodaedalea pini. The sequence goes on along the minus strand of NBAY01000079.1, from coordinate 102,260 downwards.
CGAAATCTTCGAGCCCCATTTTTGACAATGGCATGCTCATTGAAATCGGTGAGATCATCTTTGGTATCATGGAGAAAAAGACGGTTGGAGTGTGTAAAACAATATACTCAGTCTCGTGTGGTATAAGACTCTTTGTATTATAAGTACCTGTAAAACAATATACTACATGATAACGATAAGGTACTGATAAAAGAATCAAGTAAGAGAAATGCTCACCTCAGTCTTGTGTGGTATAAGACTGAGGTGGCAACGAGATGAACATTCAGACTATATGCTATGACGATCCATTACTAAACTAAGTGATGTCGATCCCTATTCTCAATACTCCCCCTGATCGCGTCACATGGAATAAAAAATGGGATGAACTGTAAGGCATGGATGGAAAACGGAAGTAGTGTTCGAGAGGTATGCATGAAGTGAAAAAAAATAAAAGGAATTTTAAAGCATGCCTAGAAGGCATACACAATGTTTGTGAGGTTCCAGTTCGAGCGGTTTCATGAGGATGTCTGCAGGGTTGTCGACACCTGGAATGTGAACCAGGGCAACCCTACGATTCATGACTTCATCACAAATGTGATGCACTTGAATATCTATATGTTTGGTCTTTGAGAGGTAGACAGGGTCCTTAGTGAGCTCAATAGCCGGCAGGTTGTCGACATGTATCAACACAGGCTCAGGCCCGAAGGGGCAGCCAATCTCGTCATAGAAATGGTGCAGCCAAATGGCCTCTGTAGCGCAAGTCGAAACAGCGATGTATTCAGCTTTGGCAGTGGATTTGGCAATGATGGTCTGCTTTTTGGACCACCAGTCTATAGGACCACCACGGAGCATGAAGACATAGCCTGTGGTCGATTTGCGGTCCAATTTGTCCCCAGCAAAGTCTGAATCTGAGTAACCAACTGGATGATTGTCTCCCCCTGAACGGTAGACAATACCTAGCTCTCACGTACCCTTAAGATAACATAGGACGCGTTTTGCTGGGATTCTGCATGAATCTAGCTAGGAAATTGACTGCAAATGCGATGTCAATGCGAAGCACAGTCCCAAGCCAGAGAAGCTCTCCGATCAGCTGTGCATAATGGCCAGGGTGGTTTGGCTGGTGGTTCAGACTTGTCGGCTTCGAAGAGTGAGAGTGCGTTTTTCTGCATAGGGGTCCTGCACATGTTGGCGGCAGACATACCGTAATGTTTGAGCATGCGATCTATCTTTTGTGTAGCAGACAGTTTGATGTACCCCTCTTCTTTGTTGTAAAATATAGTGAGGCTGAGGAGATTTGCCCTTTTAGTTGCATCCTTCTCTTTGAACTTGAAATGAGTCGAGAGATCCTTCTTGAAGCAAATAGCTTCTGCATTGTGACCGACCACCTTTGAAAAACAAGCACCAGTGCAGTCATCTACATGGGTGCTGAGTATAGTCTCCCCTTCTGAGTCGGAGTGAACGTAAATGGAGGGAGCAGAGATGCAGCGTCTGAATCCCATAGTGAGCAATTTTTCTGTGAAATGTTTGGACCATGCTCTAGCGCCTTGGCGAAGGCCATAGAGAGCTTTCTTGAGTAGACAGACGGGGTCATCAACAGAGTCGACAGTAAAGCCGGTAGGGTATTCTACTAGCAGACCGTCCTCTTGAAGTGGACTGTGAAGGTAAGCAGACGTGATGTCGGCTGTAAGAAGAGACGAGGAAGAGTTTGCGCTCAGTGCAATAATTATTTTTGCAGTGATGAAGTCTCCACAAGCAGCAAACGTCTCTCCAAATTCAAGTCCGGGAACTTGAGAGTCTCCACGCACAACCCATTGAGCACGGTAATCTATCGTACCATCTGCTTCTTCCTTGACATTAAATACCCACATTCCCTTTATGATGTGTGCATCAGACAGCCATTTGACGATCTCCCAGCAGTTCATTTCAGACAGCTTAGTGACTTCGTATAGCATAGCCTTCTCCCACTGGTCGGCCTGCATGGAGTGGAACACGTCGGCAGCAGATTGAGGAATGTAGATCAGAGCATTTGCCAAGTGGATCTGCTCAGATAAGTCTCGCTTAGATTGAATTTGACATAGGCGATCCAAGCGACATGGAAGCAGAGGGGTGGTGGTTACTGAGGAGTCAGAGAGCAATGACTTCGGCTCCGTTCCTGACACATTGCTGGATTTGGAAGCAAGGAAATTCCCAAACTTGTCAAATACGACATCTCGGGACCAAGTGACACGACGCGTCTCAGGATTGATCAACTTGTACACAGCATCCTTGCGATATCCAATTAGAAGATACTTAACAGCCTTCACATCCAGTTAGTGACGTAGGTCCGGAGGAACGTGCATATACGCAACGGAGCTGAAGATCCGCACATAGGAGAGATCAGGTTTACACTTATGTAGTACCTCATATGGGGTCTCATTAGGGACCGACAATGCAGCAGTCCAATTATGGAGGTACGTAAACGTGTTGTAAGCTTCCGCCCAATAGATTTTTGACAGGTTGGAAAAATTGAGCATGGAGCGTACGGCGTCAGAACCTGTGCAATTCAACTGTTCAATCTGACCATTCATTTCATGTCTGTAAGGGACAGTAAGATGATGCTGTATGCCAAGCGAGTCATTGAAGCTCTTCATTTCATTATTGACAAATTCTGTCCCATTGTCAGAATGAAGCGCTTTGATCGGTAAGGAGAATTGATTCTGGAACTCTGTGCAGAGGTTTGACCAGTGAGCAAGAACTGTTTTAGCATCCTTATTGATGATAGCGAAAGCCCAGATGAAGCTAGAGAACTCATTAACAAATTTTAGAGAGAGCTCTGCTCCAGAAAATGACTGGTGGCTCATAAATTCAATGTCTGCATGTACAACATCACCTGGCTGATGTGCGTGCAGTTCATGCATTTCTGTATGGGTTGCTGTCATTTTTCCAATGATACAGGCTTCACACTTGCTCTCCAGAGGATCTGGCAGGATCTCGATCCCTTCAACAACTGAGTTACGTTGGATCTCTCTCACACGATCAAAGTTTAGATGACTGAGACGTTGATGCCACACATGCAGCGGTTGACACCTGTCTGCATGGCTCGACACAACGTTAGTGGTTTCCTTCTTGGATACTACGACTGAGAGGCACATGATCCACTGGTTGTGCATGGTGTACCCTTCAGCGAATACCACGCCGCCTTTAGAAAGGTAACATTTTCCCTTTGACAATCTAAGCTTGATACCACATTGATCAAGTTTAGCCAGCAACAACAGATTGTGTGCAAGCAGTGGAATGTGTAGCACTCCTTCAATGTTGACTAGAATCAATTTCTCCCCAATCCAGAAGCATACTAGCACAGTCCCTTGCCCCATGGCTCAAAGAGTGAGTCCTTTCCCAGCCATCTGAATGGTAACTGGCTCAATAGAAGAATATTTGACAAAGTTTTCACGACCACTTGTCATGTGGGAGGATGCGCCAGAGTCCAAAAGCCAAGATGAAGATGTGAGCGACATCTCTGTCACCATCAAAGCGAATGCAGGAGACACGGTTGTGAGTTGGGCCGACTCTTTGCCCAGAGTAGTTGAGGCCACCTGTTTGTCAAGCTCACTCAACTGCGCAGTAAGGTTCGTGCGCTCTTTCTCGACCATATGCAGAGGGATCTTGTAGGTGGATGGTCGACAGTGCACAGCTCCTCCCCCTGGTGTGAAGCAGTATGGAGCTGTATGGCCTGTATGGCTGCAGTTTGTACAAGTGAGCTTTGGTCTACCAGTGTTGACGTTGGTCCTCTTTGGCTGATTCTGACTTTGTAGTGCAGCTTCTGTCGTTGAGACATCACCATATCCTTGCATCTCTTGTAGCTCGAGCGTGGATATGAACTGTTCCAGATCGACGATGATATTGGCCAGAGGTATGGATCTCTTCCACTCTGGATGTTGGGATAGCAATCTAACTATGATCACATGCCACTCAGAGTCACTCAGGATACCTCCGTATTCGATGTATTCACTCCAGAGCTTCCTAAGTTCGTCTATATGATTTTTCATAGTCTCCCCGACTTGAATCTTCTTTGACCTCAGCCTTTCGCTGGCATCAGTTGACGCTTGAATGCTTCGTCTTCCAAACCAATCGTTGAGTGTCTTCCACAGTTCAGATGACATCTTGCATCTCATGTTGAGTTGATGAAACAGACTAAAGTCCATGTTCATAGTGAGTTGTGATTGCGTTAACTGATCGACTTTGTGCCAGCGCCGGAATTTGTCTACACCTTGCGATGGGTCAGGACATGTGTCTGATCCCATCACGTGGCCATACCAGTCATGGCTCTGCAGGATGACCTCTTGAACACTACGCCAAGCAAAGAAGTTCGATCCAGACAGTTTAAGCATTTGGTCCTTCGTAAACTTTTCTATCTTGTACTCTTCTGACTTGGACTGATAGCTCACAGATGAAATGGCAGTCTGCAGGATGTTGAGAGGTTGGAACAGCATATTTGGTGTAGAAGGTCAACTCGGAGATCTAAAGGGGTTTCGTGAGAGCGTCGGGGAAGGAACATGAGAGTGTGGTGGAGTAGGAGTGGCACCAGACATCGACAGAGAATAGTGACCGCTTCCAAGCATATATGGTTTGGCAGTAGAATAGGACGACATTGCAGGAGCAAGCAAAGCTTCAGGAGTCAAAGGCCTGTTGAATAAAGAGTCTAGGTCGCTTGAATTCAAGGACGGCGATGTTGTGCCACTCGAGTTGACCGATGTTCGTTTGTCAACCTCTTCTCTCGAGTTTGACAACCACGGATCCAAATCAAAATCTGGAAGTACTTCATTATTTCTAGAGAACTCTCCTCGAGTTCGTACCATGTAATAGGCAACAAGCTAGATGTAATGCAATGGTTAAAGCGAGCAGGCAAGGCTCATAACCTGTAAAACAATATACTCAGTCTCATGTGGTATAAGACTCTTTGTATTATAAGTACCTGTAAAACAATATACTACATGATAACGATAAGGTACTGATAAAAGAATCAAGTAAGAGAAATGCTCACCTCAGTCTCGTGTGATATAAGACTGAGGTGGCAACAAGACGAACATTCGGACTATATGCTATGATGATCCATTACTAAACTAAGCGACGTTGATCCCTATTCTCAATAGAGTGTCACAAGGTGGTCTTATCCATGTCGTCTTCTGCGAAAAAAGGTCCCGAAGCAACTCATACACTGTTCAGTGGTCTCCAGCAGATCATTAATTACTGGCTCTTCCACAATGGATTCAGGATAGGCATTGGTGATACGGTCATGGATAAGAAGACAATGGCATACATCACAGAGCAGATCAGGATGCGGAAGCAGAATGTCGTGCAGGCCATTGAAGATGCATCTAACGACCGTCTGAAAGCTGCACCGGGTATGACTATTCGCGAGTCATTCGAGAGTCAAGTCAGACGCAAGCTCAACTTGGCACGTGACCACTCTGGTCAATAGACTCAATACGCACAGAAGAACCTGAAGGAGGACAACAATGACAAACAGATGGTTGTCACAGGTTCAAAGGGTTCATTCATTAACATCTCGCAGATGCCTGTCTGTGTTGGTCAGCAGTCTGTTGAAGGGAAGTGAGTCCTGTTTGGCTTCAGACATTGCACACATGATTGCTAATTTCTGCATGGATAAAATATCACGTTAGACACGTCATATTATCATAACCTGACAAAACATACCAAGGAGGGTGATGATAATAAAGTACCAGAGCTACTGGACATCCTTGAATATGTTCTTATCATTATCAATCTGGTGGGAATTGATTAAGTTCAAAGCAAAGAAGTTGCACTGAATATGAGTGTACTCATTTTGGTGTTATTGCTGATTTAAACCAACTTGTTGTTCAAGCCCAATATGAGTTTGGTGATGTTAATACCTGCAAGATGAAAAACAAGGACAAAGATCGCCTGGTAGAGTGGCTGTCTGTAAATTTGCTTATACATATCAATGTTTAACAGTGGTGCGGTCTTCTTATCAGGTTTGTAATTGAGCGATGCGGTGTTTGCAGGGTCCGTCGTGAGAGCCAGTGCAGTGAGTATGTCCTTGATGGCATTAATATCAAGGACATTAATCCACAGTAGTGGCATGGCAGTCAAAGTGTTTCATTGACCTGCTTGCCACTGCGGTCATAAAGATAGCAATCACAGCTGTGACATACACATTGATCTGTAAGAGCAAGAAATCACACACCACGTTGTCTACTGACTGACCCCATATGATCACCTTAGCAATGCTTGCAAATTTGTCTTCTGTGAGGATGATATCAGAAGCAGCCTTTGCGATATCTCCAGCACCACATTATTCGCCCCATTGCTTGTTACAGTAACAGTTTCATCATGCTCCCTGAGCTTCTTAATGAGTTTTGAAGATGAGCATGCAAGGTCTTGGAGCCACAGAACAACTTTGAGTGCTTTGTGGTTATCAAGGTCATGAAACACTGGACCTTCTATATGTAATAATGCCACAGTTGCAGAGTGATGGAGCATATCATCAGAACTTTGTCACCAGTGCACGTCTTGACTTGTTTGCTGACTTTGAGGCAATGAGAATCGGTATCTGTCACGGGTCTTTAATGCCAGTGATATCAATGACAGTTAGCTTAGTAGCCAGGTCATCGTGAGAAACTGAAAAGTAAGAACAGAACATCAATTTTAAATCGTCATGTGTGATATTTTGCGTACCACGTTGGCATCTGGGGCATCCAGGCCCTTTTGCAGATCAAAATCAAGGTCGCAATAGCATAGCGCAACAATACAAAACATCTGGTTCATTCAGAAAATGATTGTTCTCAAGATATCATCATTTGCAGCAGCGTCAATCTACTTCATCTTGATCTCACCACTTTCTGGCCATTGATTTCAACCATTGTCAACTCTGGCATGATAGTCTCTACAACTGAGCTCCTTCTCGAACCCAAAAAGCATCGCCTTCTTACTCCCACTGGACACGCATATGCTAGTGTTCCGATCTTCACTTTTGAATGCAGAGGTATTGCCACAAATTGCCTCATTGAAGCAAAAAAAATTGGTGTGGCCAAGTGCCTTCTCGAGCTCAACCAGGTCAAGCTCGAAGTCTTCTGTTTTTATAATTTTCGTTGAAGTTCCTTCCCTGTGCTGATGTAAAATCCAGGCTCCTCCCAAACTTTGTACGTGTACTATTTTTCATGAGGTGCAGTGTAGAATTTGTTCATGTCCCAGTAGAGCATGTAAAAGATGAAGTCGATTTCTACATGAGGGCAAGCGCCCTGTCCTTGTGTACGACATTTGCATTTGCCTTTGTCATGCATGTATAGTCAAGGTTTCCATCATCATCCCTCTCATTGTGAGTGATAAAGCAAGGACTATGGCAAGGAGTGGACCTTCCAACACTGTGATGACACCAAATATTGTTAGGGTCGGGCGAATATTCCAATTCTTTAACCACGAAGGTGTTGCCTTCCGGACTGTATGGTCCTCTGAGTGGTGTATTACCGAGATGACTTTACTTATCTTCGACCGATCCCATAACCAGCTTCTCCTTTGCTGCCCTTATCAGGTGGAACCTGAGGTTGGTATTGAAAGCACTTAGTTACAGCAGATAGGGGAGGTAATGCCCTAGAGGGTCAAGAGACGTTCGGTTATGCTGCGATGGTGTCTAGGAGGCAAACTGCAAGGCTTGGTGTAGCCGAGATGCACTCAACCAGACTTGGTTCTGTGGACAATGAGAGGAACCTTCTAAGCGTGGCATAGCCAAGGGTCTACTCAATCAAAGTCAATCCTTATTCAACTTGGGACAAATCCTCAACCCAGTATGGGGCGGACTCATTATTCAACCAAGAAGGATGTTACACAGTGGTAGTTATAGATGTAGAGGTAGGGGTAAGAAGATAGCGATGCAGATAGCTAAAACCAGAATGTAAAAGCGATAGAGAATGGGGATCCGGGGTGCTAGTTACTCGGCCTTATATAGCCTACTGAATTTCTAATTTCTTTACATTCTGTCCAACCAGATGCCCTTCCGTCTCCTTCCTATGTTTCAGGTGGCTGCAGCACTTGGCTGCTGTGGTGGGGATGTGTGCACATGTATCCCGTCCAATGGTTTGCTTGTATCTGTAACTTGGACTGCGGGTGTGAGTCACGTGATGTCCTGACCCACGTGCTTGGGTGAGTACATCACTGATTTAGTAGTCGGGCTCCCACGTTTTCCACATGCTAACGTTTAATTAACTTCCTGCTTCTCCCGTATGCTTCTATATTGGGGCTTTGCTTCTCTGGCTTCTCAAAGCATCTTCCTTGGTTGTGGCACTGCATAGCCTATTGGGTGGCATTGCTGTGCTCGGGTGTTCATTCCTCCCATTCAAATCCATTGGGGATAACCATGTGGACCCATGGGTTATTCTTGGATCGCCATTCAGTGTCAGGTCCATTCGGTGTTAAGGCTGCGCCACTGAGACATGTCTCCATTGTGAATGGTGGGTCATGTGGTCCTAGGGCTAAGGTGACCTTGAATGTTCGCCTTCCTGACACGTGCTCGAATTCGTATAGCGTAATCATGCCTTGATGCTTTATGTCCCTGAGATATACCCAACAGTGTTTGAGTGTGGTTATTATATGTGTTGGTATGTCATTCCCTTGCACCGGGCTCAGTGTAGGTATTCGTATCATCATCTTGCAGTTCCTGCATTCTTCATGTGGCTCCTTATTGTATTGGATGACCATATCCCATTTGTAGCTCTCCATGCCACGTTCTTCCTTGTTAATGTGGACTTTATATGTCTTGGCATCTCGGTAGTAGATTGCCTGTCCTGTTTCGAAGTATGGGGATTGGCCTTGCCACTCGTTTGTTCGTAATGTTACATCCTGGTCCATTAGTCCTATTGTCTTTAGGAGTTCTGGGACCTTCTTTGCTACGTTCTGTAGTAGCATGCACTTCGTGCATTGAGGATCGACCTCCATTGGGTGTCCTTTACTTTCTTGATGTTTGTGTGCCATGTCACAAGGTGTGATGGTGTAGTGTGACTGTGACTGACGGATTTTTGCCTAGGCAAGTATCTGTCAAGATCAGGTGACTACGTATTCACGTGTATGATCGACGATGATCTGCCTTGATCGGTGTTTCTGAATGTGTGAAAATTTCCTTTCAAATATGGAGGAAATGATCAAAATATGCACTGTCCGGTCCAGTTTGTCTGTACCAAGTCCTATGAAGAATTGAATGAGCAACGTTATGAAGAGGAGAAGACCCGTTGCACTTCTGTTGAGGCGTATTACCCTTGTCCATTGTTGCTGCCAAATCCCAGTACTGTGGGATGTCCTTCGCTGTACAATTTTATGTGGACGAGTAGTTCGGTCAGCATCGCCCCCTTAAGTGTGATTTGTGGTGGGTTTTCAAGATTCCAAGTGTCTGATCCAAAACAAAACATCTTCCACCATAGCCAGAGGCAGGGGTTCCTCCTTCATTACAGTATTTTTTGGGCTTGATCCACTTCTTCATATAGTTTGTTTCACTTGCTCGATATAACATGCAATGCCCACAAGAATTGTACACTGTTGTGAAGGCATAATAGTTCATAGAGGTTGTAAGGGAGGCCCATATGGCTCAGCAATAACTGGACTAAGTGTCCAGTAGCTGCAAGATGGGCGGTCGGTGACAGAGGTGCAGAAAAGTGTTTGTTCGTCTGTTTTAGGACAGTGATTTGCATTGCTTAATAGGGAAGGTAAATTCACATGACATAATCTTGGCAACCTCTGTTGATGCTCAGGGTTGACGCGTCACCATCATTTATCTTATCGTTGAACTACTTTACATATGGAGAACCCTGTGCCTGAAACGCCTATCCGGCGCCGGTACCATGCCATATCCAATGCTCTTTGGCATCTTCGTGACGCCCTGTTTCACTGTGAACAATGGAAAGCTCGGCCCAGGCCGCTTAGCCGCTTGGATCTCATGAACGAGATTGTGCTAGATGTAGCCATTATAGGACCCCAAGCACTCGTCGAGCCATGGCCCGGACGCACACACGTCACTGCCCCGCAGCCTGTCACCACAGCAGCATCTCGACGATCAGCCAATACAGGCATGTGACAAGCTCGTTCAGCAGCAGCAGCAACTTCACGACGAGCTCGTCCTTCCACAGCGGTCAGGACCACCAGATACTTTTCTCGACCTCATGCCGCCCATGCCTACAGACGAGCCACGTCCTCAGTTCCAGCTTGTGACTCCAGCAGATCCGGTTCGTAGACAGTGGCGCCCGTTGCCCCCCACGCCATCCATGTCCACCGACAGGCCAAGCTCTCCTACAGAAACGCCGCCCTCGTATGAGGCGCCATGGCCGATTTGCCAAAATACACTCGCCGTCGCGTACGCTTCAATGCATAGTATGTCTAACAAGTATCTCGTGCAGAGTTCCACACTACCGCATCGGTCATCACTTTTTTTTCCCCTGTTGTTCTTCTCAAAAATTTATGTTCCCGATTCGTTGATTTTCAGCAATTTGGCTCTCACCAAGGTACTACCAACCCAACGTAGCCATTAACTCATAAAATTTAACATTCCTCCATCTCCTCCGTTCCCCTATCTATAAAAGTTGTATCACACCTTGCTGGCTGTATGCATCTCCGCTAGGCACCATTTACTTAAATTAGGTCCCTTTCATTCAGCCCCATTCATCACCATTTTGTTTCCTTTCCCTCCGATTCACTTTTTTCTCTGATACAGTTGCTGGGAGGAGATATTCTGTGATATTGCATTGTGCCAACCTTCCCTTTCACTTCCGTCTTCCCCAGTTCTACAAATCCCTGTTGTACAGTTAGCAGTGTCATTGCATCACTGGCTTATATCTTCACCAGTAGCTTATCTTCTATCCAACTCCACCTATTACCATCTTATATTCATTTATTTCGTCTTCCCCCCCCCTCCTCTTTTTTTTTTTCAATTTTCCGCACTACAGCCTCCCCATGATGCTCTTTGCTGGGTATGGACATTCTACCTCAGGTGCATCGTCTGCCGCTCATGGGTCACATGGTTTCACCTTTTATCTACTCAATGTCACTGACTTTCTTTTCACCGGGTACTGACGTGCACAATTCCAATACAGTGACAGACTAATGAACAGGAAGTTTGGTCCGAACCTAGGGGTACTGCAGGTACAGTAGATGATGCTGATCAAACCCCTGTGATACTCATGCACAAACTTGTGACACTTCCATCTGTCTTAAAGTTAAGTACATATCATTGGCTTTACGATATCTATGTATGCATATGTACAGATGGTTCTCATAGGCATTTGGCCCCTGTTTTAGGAATCTCATGTCGCATGACAGTATTCACACAAGACAGACAAATAAAATAATTGTGCTGCTCTGTACTCCACAAAAAAATTGGAAACTTGATAGAACAATATATACTGTACAAATAGGGTAAACTTTTAGTTCATGGCAACATTTCTGGGTCATTGCAGGATTGGATGCAACGATAGGCTTTCACAGCTGTGTACTTTCCACATCTGACTCTCGATTCACATGCACTATATTTGGATGACCCTTGATCAATACAAGTTTGACTGCCGGTCCTATCAGAAACACCATGTGCTGCGGACTTGGATACAGAAGAAATAATGATGTGGACAGTGATGCCATAGAGTCCACTAGATCTTGTTTGGGTGAAGACAAAGGGGAAGCATGCAGAAATTAGGTGTGTTGATCAAATTTCAAAATTGGAAAGAAGTCAGCTAAGTATATTAAGAGCCTGTTCGGCTGCATTTTTGCGCACAACCTCGATTTTGCCTACTGCAATTTGCAACTTGTGCAAATCATGGTAGGCAGCGTGGGAAGTGACTAGAGATTTTCACCGTGTGCTGTGTTCAGGATGCTCATTTTTGACTAGTGACAGAAACACCATATTACAGCACACTTAAAAATATTTGATTGCAGTAGAATTGTGGGCCTCAATCAAGACCTTATTTTTCTCAAATTTCATTTTTTTTTTGCTGTGTTGTTTGTGCTTGATGGAAGAGATACTGCGATGTGAGAAACAGGTCTGAGTTGTTTTTATTTTTGAGTGGGAGATCACAAGTCACGACAGATATGTGTGGTTGTGAGAGAGGATGCCATTTTTTTCTTTCTCTTCATCGTTTTGTGATTGTTATCATGCATGATAGTGCTATCAAAATTTGGCTGGCAGTTTTGTGCATGAAACTGCAGCCAAACGGCCTCTAAGAGTTTGTCCTGATATGGTCTGTGAGTTTCCGATACAGCTGCAGAAGGTCAACAACACGCACTTGGCATTTAGCTTTTGCAGTCGACTGACATGTACCAGGAATGTATAACTGTCTGTGAAGACTTCAGTTTGAAGGATGCAATCGAGCAACGCCAAAAATTCAAGGGGGAAAAAATGCCCACAAACGGTTTCTTTACTGAAGTAAATTGGTCTCTGTATGTTTTGACCACTCTTTTAAGTTAGAAAGCACTCTGAATATGTGCTTCTCTTTCAAGTGACTGGTGGTCAGGTAGTGAGCTGCCTGAGCTGACTGAGTCTGAAGATGAGCTGCCCTTAGCTGCTGATGAAATGACACAGACCCAGGTTCGTTGGTGATCTCAAGTACGACTGTAGACTATGTCATTGATTTGTCGTCATGTGCCACACTCAGAGTGCTGTGCATTTCCAGGGAAGGTTCAGCATCTTCAGATGGACTGGGATCTGATGCGAGTTTCCGTAGACACTCAGCAAGCTCAAGTGAGTCCTTTCATTGACTAGGTATGGGTTTGTGTTGATCAGATGATGCCTTGAAGCGCAAACTCTCATGAACTGCAATGCAGGAGATAAAAGGGAGCTCCCAAGGAAATGAGGCAAGGGCAGTGTGGAGAAACGTGCAGGGGATTACAAAAAAAGACAATAAACATTGAAGAAGAAGAAGGCTCACCAAAACAATGCATCACGCAAATTCTCATCACAACTCTATGAAAATGCAAGCATAACAGCTACCATCTTCAGTACTGAGACGATAAAATGTGAGTCTCCTGGCTGGAGTGGCAAAAATGCATCGAGTAAGTACAATTTTGAATGTAAAATCCGTGTAGCTTATCTGATGCATTACTAGACACAGAAGATCTTTTCAGTACATCTGCATCCGTCGATGATGAGAGGTCCATATCAAGTATGTCTGTGTCAGAAACTTTGCTGACCTACATCCCAGATGCGCTGCATAACCTCGTTGAAAAAAAGGATTATAGATACATTGTACATACAGAGTAAGTCACAGCTCATCATGTCACTATGCCTCAAGTAAACACACTCTCCTTGAATAGTAATCTACATCTATTCACTGACGCGGACGGAATCATATTTGGTGCAAAGGTGCAGCTGCCCAAGCAGGGCTGGTCTGAGAAGGGTGGTACTGCTGATAACATATTCGAGCACATTGCAAACCATGTCAGAGGAGGGGCAGCGGATAAGTCAAGCGGTTCATCTGGGCACAGAAGAATGGCACAGCAACATCCACATCAAAGCAGATGTATTTCCTATGGCCTCTCTAATGGGCAGGGACAAAGGGTAAGGGTCATTCATCATTAATCAAGGAAGGGGGCGGGTTGAACCTCGATCCTCTGATATAGACAATCCAACAACTTGGGGGTGATCCATTGCTGGCCCAAAACTGATCCAGAGCAGTAGCCATTGATGAACTGATGAATAATCAGCACATGAAGCGTTTCGCCACCCACGTTAGCTGTAAGTTCAAGTCGTTCAATTTTAGGTAAAGAGTCATTCTTATTCAGCTCATTTATTAGCATGCGCCAATGCTTTGTTTCCGCACCACCACCAAATGTACATGGCTCTTCAACAGAAGCTAGGGGTGGAACTGGGCTTGCAGAGCCATGTGTATGAAGGTTCCCCCTTCCTCGGCACATCAATCAACACCGGACCTCATGCTGAAACAAGGTTTCACTGGGATGCCAAAAATCTTGTTGGCAGAATCTGCACTATTGGAGCATTCGGCAACTTCGACCATCGCACCTTGGCTCATCTCATCCTTAAGGAACCCAAGCTCATTATCGAGTTCAAGTATGGAGATGTAGTGATCATCTCATCTGCTGCAGTCACTCATTGTAATTCTCCTCTACAGGAGGGTGATGACAGAGTATCTGTTGTCCAGTATACTGCGGCTGGGTGCTTTTGGCATAGCTACCAGGGAAATCGAGTTCAATCAGAAATGGCTATCACCGAAATTGGAACTATCAAAGGAGAGGGAAGTGATCGATTTGTGGAGTCATAGAACCTCTTCCATTCTGTAGAAGACTATCAAAAGGTGCAGAATACAGGTTTTGTTGTTAGCAGGGATGTGTTCAATGAAGTCAATTCTGGGCTGTCGCTTCTTGTCTGCTCATAGTCAAATACTTAAATGTTTGGCTTCATCCAAAATGTTTTCTCGTTACATTTAGTATAACATGTCATTTTGTGTGAATGCTCAAACTCACGTAAACTTAAGATACAACACGCATGCTGACAAGTTTTTGTATTTCCATTGGGGGTCTTGATCCGTACAGTTGGTTGTAAGAAGTGATGATGGTCGGCATGTGATCTGTAATGACTTGCATATTAAATTGTACTCTTTTTTGCCTCTCAAAAACTTACACAATGTAGCTGAAGATATAATAACTTCACAGATACTTTTAATCAGACTCGCTTCTTATGCTATACAAGTTGTATGTTTTTACTTGCAGAACTTGAGCACTACAAGCCCACTTTACTGTTTTGGCCATTCCATGCTGATCACTGTCACCTGTATATCACTGGATCATAGTGGGTGACTTTCCATAAGGATCTGGGACACAAAAATGCCCCAGATTTTTTTCAAGTGTGCCAGGTATGCGGTTAGGAAAGTGACCCAGGCTGTAACGACATACACAGTGCAAATTATATAAATCCATATAAACAATTACTAAGCATCTGCAATAAGAGGTGATGATCAGTTAAGCTGCCATGCTAGGGCATGCGGACCTTGAAATTAAGCATTTGGTTCACTTGAAGAATCTGGAAGAGGGGGGTACACACTTCCAGACTGCTCACATCTAGGACTCAGATAAGTACCAGACCGACAATCTGGTTCCATAATTGCTTATGCTCGCCTAGCATTGGGCCGATGTTTTATAACTGGGACAATGTCCCAGATTCCTTATGGAAAGCCACCTAGTCACCCAGTGAGTTATGTATCGAGCAACTGTGACTCATCGTACAGGGTGTATTATCACATGAGATATGTGATTTTATCACCAATGATGAACTCGAACAGCATACACAAAATGACTCAACATGAATCAAATGTCAAAATATGAGTCAGTCTGAATGCTCGCTAAAGAAATAAATGGTGATGTGGTAGATTTTGAACTTGAACAAATTGCATATAACATTTGCTGCATTTCTTGTATATGATGGGTCTCATGACTTGACAATTGCATCCTTTGGTAAGCTAGTTTTTAATTTGAATAATTTCTTCAATATCCTGACATTGATATTACGTGTAGCGGATTTTTCTTGTGAGTGGTGTAGATCTGTCGGTCGAGTCGGATGCATGACATGGTATACAATCTGTGTTTCAGATATGATGACTGCACCTGCAAACATAAATAAGTGAACATTATATCAAGTCAGGAAATCTTGTACTCACATCTTCATCTACTGCTCTCCTATCATCATGACTCTTGACGTTGTGACCTATGGTGTTGCTAAAGCCGGTACGTTGCATATTGTGATTGTGATGTTGGTCTGAATTGAAGCTTATATCAGTTAGAAAGTTAACCAATATTCACTTGAAAAATGAGAGAAAGAATAGAACGTTGGCCAACTATTTGACTTGCAGCAAACAAGTAAGTCACAGTGTCAGTTTGTGACATGAATATTTGACTAATGATGCATAGGACTTTAATCAGCAAAACTATAAAGTTGTCTTCTGCGGCAAACCTCCAATGTGGAGACTTGTAGAATGCGACTCCAATGACAGCTTTGAGGAATGTATTTTTCGACTTGTTGGAGTCGTCACAAACCTTAACTTTCCTCCTGTTGACAGGTAAGCTCTGATGAAACGTCAAGCTATCTGATTGCTTATCAATATACAGACATCTCAGAGGAGGTAAAATTGGATATGCCTTGCAGGCGATCAACATTACATGCTTCAACTCGCCCTGCATCGAACATATGAAGAAGAACATAATGGCCTTGGATGATATCTTCTGTCGTGAATTTGTACGAGATAGGTACAAGTGCTGGACCCCAAAACTATTTCACAGAAACATCAAAATTTCAGCTAGTTTGCGATATCTCACCCCTGCAAAACTCTGCCCGAAAAGCCAGCTGTACACATTGAACGTTGATGTCGATCCTACAGACATTTTAAATGATGCCATCATGAGTGGAGATTGGAAGCATATAGACGATAATCGAGTGGATTATTTTCGATGGGAAGTGGACAAGAACAAAAAGAAAATGTGCACTCTGAAATCATGCATTTGTCTATAACTAATTGATACAATCATGTTTGCAGAGCAAAGCCTGCTTGACCTGTTATGTTCAATGTGGGTGATATTGTCAAAATCCAAGTTGCTTTTGTCATTGTCGGAAAGGACTCAAAACGTCTGAAAATGGTTCTTTGATCGGTTTTGCACGTGGATTTGACTCTTCATGAGGTATGTTATCTGTTTTATCAGCGAGTCCTTCTTATAAATATCTGCTACAGGAAATGGATTATGACGCATTCGAAGTGCGTATTGCAGAGCGAAAATGACATGCTGAAGAGGCATCGAACATTGTTCATAATGTTAGATGGAGAGTAGCTTACGATGTTGAAGAAGAAGAGGAGGAGGAAGAAGATAATATGCAGGAAGTCGAGTTGGATGTCGGGCCGTTATTACACCGAATTGACATGGTGGCTTTAAATTGCAGCACTTCTAAGAGTGCTGGTACATCATATGATAGCTTCTCCTATATGGGTAGCTCCATAAAGTGTTCGGTTTCCTCTTTTCCAGAATCGATCAGTGCAGTCTAATCAGAAAAAGTGATTCATGCTTAATTTGTGGAGAGAATAAATATTGGCTATTAATTGGAATATCCACGGTTTTGGCATTATTTATACTTTCATTGTATGTATCTGAATCTATTTCACATAAACTTGTATGTTGTCTCCTGGACTTAAATTTTGTACAAGGAGTGAAGAAAGAATATAAGACAACACTCTGATAGACATGATAGCAGAACAAAATATCGTAGTGCAGCAGGATGTCAAATTTTAACTGGTAAGTTGTGAGTGATATAAAGGCCGGCATTGTTTACAGGACATTATGCATTTTCTAACTATGAAAGGAATGAAGGCCAATATGCTATCATACCACCATCAGCAACATACTAGAAGTCGATGGTTTACAATTGTATGTATATAGATTTCATCAAACAATATCATCCATGTGTCGTAAAAGCTATTATGGTAATCATGTACATTTCAAGTACATGCTTGATAGTACATTTCTTATGCAGATGATGCAAAGGAAGTACATGACAGAGTGCACAGTACAGGAAGTTACGAAAAGAAAATACAGCTATTGCTTGTTACAAGACATGAAACGTCTTCAATGCTCTCCAAATCGTCAGATTTGTTTTGCAATGAAATTTGACCACAGCACCTACTTGTCAGTCGCCCATATCACCCTCCTACATATCCATGTTGTTGCCATCAACATACCCAGCTCCACCAACATCATTAGTGCCACGAATATCGCCAATATAACCAGACATACCATGTTCATAGGGATTCATCTTCATTCCCCACACCATGTTGCACATCTTCTGCACTGCATGTTGCTTAATACTCCCATCTGGCAACAAATATGAAGACCTCCAAAGGTGTTTTCTGACATTGTCATCAGAAGTTTGGGCACCCAGCTTTGCAAACTCGTGATTTAGGGTACTGAACCATTCCGGCAACCTCACATCCTCCAAGACGTGATGCCACACTGAGGCGTAGTTATCAAATAGATTTGACCAAATAGTTTCATCCACTGTTCTAAGGGGATGCACTGTGCTATCACCATCAGTGATGTGTTTATGCGCCAGGATAGCATGCAGATATTCCTTGTTCCTGATTATGTCCAATGCACTAGATGCCTGCAGTATCACCCTTTCTGCCATCTCCCTGTCTGCAGAACCGAGAGTCGTTTTCTGAAGTACCACTGACATCCCGGTTTGATACGTGGTAAGGAAATTGATGATATTGGATTCTTTGATGTCAGCCATGAGCTGAGCCACACATGCGCTACAAACATGTCCACCGTTGGCTTGGTGAGTAGCCAGAAACACATCACAAGTGTTGTCTGTAATATTCTCGTATAGTGAACTTTGTAGGAGACGACGATATTCCAACCATCTGTGACAAGCGCCATCCTGAACTGACCTAATAAAAAACCGAGATACCATTTGACAACAAGCGTGAAGGTGTACACGACTATTCGCTTCACTGTCCTGAAAAAAAAGGGTCAGATGGCTCAAATGCAATATAATGTTCATACACTCACCCCCCTAAATGCCAATTCAAGGTCGTCAATTTTCGTGCCAAATCCCTCTGCCAGGCGGTCAAACCTCTTTGGCAATTTTTCCAATATTGTAAAGCAATCACTGAGCTCCTTCATCTGTTTTGTGTGATTCTCATCCTTGTCGCTGAACGTTTGCTAAAATTGTGCCCTTATCTCATCTATCTTAACCTCCATGTCGTTCATCTTGTCCGTCACCTTCTTATTGTCCTCCTCCAGCTTAGCAAATCAACCCTCACTCATCCTAGAGGCCCACATTTCAAGACCGGATTTGATATAAAGATTCGTGAGGAATTCTTCGAAGCCGTCCTCCTCCACAACGAGACTATGAGTCAACGATGTTGCAACTACTTGTAGGAGATAAGGCATAACTTGGCCAATAAATGTCTGTAAGCCTGCATTTGGCACTGTTGTTATTATCATTGTTGACATTGTTGACAGATTTGATGGTGTGGATGATGGCGATAGAGGAGAATACGGAGAGCTGCAGCAGAAGGTTCCAGTTGCCAATGCATTAGTAAGCAAGTTATATACATAATGATAGTGACAAACACACCAATGTTCTCTGGTGATCTGGCTTCTGTAGAAGTCAAAAGAGTCATACTACACGTAATCCCAGTACCTGTATAAGGAAGAATAATCACTAGTAATAAAAGACACAAATATACAATAATAAGTATCAGAAACACATTGGTGATGAGTCAATTAATTTACCCTTTATTCTTGAACAAAGTTACAGATGGAGGAGCGTGATGGGGACAAGTGGAGGAGGAGAGGATGGGGAGCCTTATATGAATCTCCTTGGTCAGGGCCACACCATCGGTTTGATCCAAACAAAACTACTTGAGGTAGTGGGCCATTGGGATGGCAAGCTACGATTACTGTTTACTGAATAGTAAATAATTAACTAATGAGAATAATGTTTTAGTATAACTTTCAAGCTTTAGTCTTCTCATATAAAATGAAAGACACAGGAAACAGTAATCATAGCTTGCCATCCCAATGGCCCACTACCTCAAGTTACCTTGTATGCAAAGAACAGCAATATGTCTGTGCATGAGCTATAAAGAAGGACTTTGAGAAATAGTTCTGTTGCTAAGTGATTCTGACTCATAAGTTCATCTTGTAACTCTTACGAGGATGGATTGTCTCCTTCTGGACTGTCTCAATCTACAAAGGCTCAAGCTCCCGATTGAAGACCTGACATAAGTCCATGATGATGCTCTCGTGGATCTTCTGCAACAAGTGGGCACAGAAGATCTGAATGAGAGAGATCTTTAGGGTCAGGATCTTTCTGTGCATGAAAATGCCGGTCAAATCCAATTGCACTTGGAAACCGACATAGATGTTCGCACGATTGATAGTCGGACTTCACCAAAGTGTGAATTGACGGTTAGGAATTTGATTAAGACCAGATCATTGAGCATTTGTCAACTTCTTGTATCTCATTGACTCTTCGAATCCAGATGCTTTCTCCCAGAACAGACCCTCCCAAGTTGGTAAGTAGGTGCCTTTGAAAAGTGTATGCTCTAGGATTCCTTCAACGCCCCCCAAAGCTGCAATGACATCAACACGGTAGTTGTTCAACTGCCAGAGCTTGCCGTCGTGTTGCTATGACGTCCACCAAAAAGGATTGCTGCAAAGATAATTCGTTAGAAAGAGGTTGTAGGGTAAAAACAAAATACTCACTGTTTCAGGAGCTGATACTGCTTCCAGTCTGTCCGCACACGCCAACCATGGTCATACGCCAGACTGAACGACGCCACCGAGTCAGCTTTGAACTTTGAGCAAGCAATAGGCTGAACTTACATATGACGGCCTTTCTGGAACAATGTGTTAATACGAGGGATGCCGCGATCCCAGCTATCCTCCAGATCTTTCAGTGTCAGTCGATGATTTTGCGCATTCGCTTCCTTCCTCTTCATTGAATATTCCGACCAAGCACGAGCCGAGTCCAAAAACTCCGCTTCCCAAGGCTGAAGGTATTGATGCAAGTTGGGAATGAGCTGGTCATCCTCATGGGTCATACCGGCGCGGAAGTGAGTTACTGCATTTGAGGGTATGAGTTACAATTATCGATAGAGATGCTTCAGTAAGGAGATGTACACACCTCCCACATTGGTCTGCTTGGACCATCGGAGATCGCTCTGAGGAATAAGCACGTGACCCATAGACAACATTCCAAGGCCATCGAGTTCCTATACGACAACAGTTCAGCAAGATATGATATACATAAGAGTTGGGATGCTTACTTTAGGGGTGTAGAAGACGACCGGAGGGAAACGCGAAGGCATCTTACTGTTCAAGCCGATCTTGACACGGGTCTGCATTTTGTTCTCAGCCTTCACCAAAGCATCAAGCAGCTCGTTCGTATGGATGACGGCCTCCCGATAGTAGATCATCAGACCAATGATCGCAGTGTCCCATTTGTTGACAATCTTGGAAAAGGTGGTAGAGCCTGAGTTCATGAGGACCTGGCGGATACGGTTGTTAAACTGTTGAACACTTATGAAATTCTTCAGCGTTACATATTCCATGGAAGCTTTAATATTCTTACCTTCGTCGGAGACGCGGAGGAAGGCTTGTGCAGTACGCTCCTTCAACTGCTCGTTGGTCAAGTTCCACACCCCGTCCTTGAGCGAGAACTGCTCTCCAGTCATTGTCCGGATCTTCGGCAGAATGCGCACCTCGAAGCCGCTCATCGAGAAGAGTAACTGAGGGTTGTTTTTAGAGTAGACACTAACAAACGGATCTTCCCATTCAATCGTCGTCAAAGAACGACGCAGGCTCTGCTTCACGTTCCAGAACACAGCTCGACCTAGATTGACGTCGTGCTTGATCAGGCGCATACGGCAATCCCGCGGCCAACATCTCTTGTTGTCATATCCAATAACGTTGTTGTTTGTTAGATCCAGATTCGCGTTGAGGTAACGTTGTATAAGGTCGCGTGATTCCTCGGCGGTGAAGCGGAATGAAATATGCAAACGATCAACATAACGAGAATAGAGACGGACTGGATGGCGTGTCTCGGTCGCAGAATCACGGTACTGCAGGAAATTATTGGGCAGTTGTGGGGGACGCGCCATTTCACTTGCGCGTTGCAAGCCGAGGATGAGAAGATCGAGGACAAGACCATAGTATTGGAAGACAAAGGCAGTATATGTTCGTATGTGCCATATCTTTGCAGGTGCGAACACAGTTATTCTTCGCTGTGATATAGTCCGCAAGATTATGGTCGAGAATAAGATGAAGCAGACGGTTGAGAAGGGTCAGGTCAATCTTTTCGTAGATTCGACAGTACGGTCTCCATCATCACTACGCATTCGCCCTCGCTCGTCTCCCAGATGTCCGTCAAGTTATTGATACCCTGGCACCACTTGTACACTAGAAGGGGAGGAGGTTCAGTGTCCACAGGCTTGATCCACGCCGGGAATAACCCGCGCTTGTCAGCCTCAAAGAATAAGAACTGGTCAAGATATGCGAGCTTGTCATATGTGTCGAAGAACTCAGTGCCTGCCTCTTTGAAGGCTCGCTGAGTGAGCAAGAGACGCTTGATCCTAGACAAACCTGCACGCGAATCAATAAGCTACACCCTACGACCAATTAGAAAAAGAACATACATTTGTGTGGATTGTCATACACCTGCTCAATGAGAGCAAGCTCCTCACGCTGAGATTGGTTAAGACGATCTTTGACGCTGTACGCCTCTTTCAACTTCTCAAGAGCCAACACGAGCAACTTCGTGTCATGCTTGTACGAAAGGGGACTGTATGGAAACATCAATGGGAATTACTTAAAAACATAGTTAATTGAATCTTACGGGAATGGGATGGGTGCAATTTCCGACTCTCAAGCCAGTGGTCCGTCGATGTGTAGATCGCAACGGCCTCCTCAGCACTAACGTAAGGACCATCTTTGAGGTAAGCATGCTGAAGCTCCTGCTCAGCTTTCAAGTACAGTCGAGTAAGACGCCCTAAGTTCTTCTTGACCACAGCCTTGTCGACAGTCGCACCGCACCTGACACGCTCGCGAATGTAGTGCGCAACCGAGCACCACCAGTCCGCCTTGCTCTTGATGTACCGCAGGATGATGTTCTCGATTGCAGTCGGCATGCCCGGGACCTTCCATGGAGCTGTAGAATAAGGCTTAGTACGCAAAGTCCAGATTCAACCAAACGACGTACTGTTTGCCTTCCAGCAGTGCCACGCTTCTGACAAGTGCTGCAAGATAGTCTTCGCCTTGTTCTGCTTGATCCACTCCGGCATCATATCAAGAATATCGTGCATCACGGCAGTGCGTAATTCCAAGTCATAGTGCTATTCGACACGCTGCTTCGTGACCGTCTTTGCGATGCCCTTGCTGCTGAGACCCTCGAACTGACGCGCAAGCAAGTTTCTGAGCCAGTGCTCAAGCAGTGGTACAATTCCATGCATGAAGAAGAGCCACACTCGCCAACCTGGAGCCCCAAACCCACAGCCTGGTCCCTTACCAACAGGTCCCGTATTGAAGCGATAGTAGATTAGATGATTGAGATCTTTGCACGTCCGGATCTGACACATAAGTTTGTACTTGTAACGGTACATGCCGGTGAGCGCGCCGATATGTGCAAAGATATACTGCAATGCATCCGCCAGTTGGAAGGCATCCACACTGCTAAGCCGGAATTGGACGTGCGCATCGACGACGAGCTTCGTGAGGCGAAGAGTTTCACGGCACAAATGGAATGCATTTCCAAAGCAAGCCTTTCTGTGTTCCTTCGTCGTGAGCGTCTTTACCGGCTTCAGATTCACGTTGTAATCGAGATGAAGGTAGTTCAAGTTCTAGAAGGATTGGAAGTCAGAATGATATAACGCAGCTTTCCCAACGATCATACCTTGCGACGGACGAGCAAGTTCAGCATGTTGTATCCTTGCCTGCACACTTGCAAACAAGCCTCCACCCAGTCCAGTTTTGTGGTCTGGAAAAAATTCGTCGCCTTCAACTGACGGAACAGGTTCTCTTTCGTCATCGGCTTCTCCGGCCTCGTCTTCAGCTCGTTGAGAACAAAGCACTTGAGTAGCTTCTGGTACGACACGCGAACCTTTACAGGCTGGTTCGGTGGGCAGTGCTCCAACTACCAATTCTTCACCAATGGTACATCTTGCGCGCGGCCCATGTGTCCCGAGCGGCGACTGTAAGGCGCCGGCGCCCACCATAAGGCAATACCGTCCGCAGTGCTCTCCTTCTCCAAATCTTTATCCGAGAGGAATGGCTCAACCTCATCTGGTAGCTCGAATTCATCCTCGTCCGCGCCGTTGGGTCCGAAGATTTCGTCCTCATGAGAAACGAGAAGCGCATTCTTTGGTTGGAAACCACGAGGGGAGACAGGGTTAATGAGCGGATCGAAGTAGAAAGCAGGCAAGTCAGGATCGTCCGTGCGTATCTAGATGTTCTTCAACGTGTGGTAAGGCGAAATATGCACAGAACGTGGAAGAGGATTGTACAGGTGCGGGAAAGCAACATTGTATTCAGTACGACTCTGCTGACGAATAATGATCTTGTTGATGTCATTGAACTCGTTCAATCCTCGTCAAAAGAGCCCATGTCCCTATACAGAGGCTCGAACTTAGGACCACCAGGAATGGCCAGATTGAGTGCTTTAGCGGTGAAGAAAGACTTCTTGTCGAACAAGTAACTCGAGTTACTGTCGGTGTGATCCGAGAGGAGTGACCGACCGAGTCGATACAAGTTGGCCATGATGGGGAGTGAAAGCGACCAGTATTTGTAGGACGAACCATTGACGTGCGGAGTGTCAATCAATGGCTTCGGATCATAAAACCAATCAATTATAGCACTGTCCTCCTCCTCATCCAGGTCAAGTTGAATGGCTTCCAGCGGCTCGACATCCAGCACGTTGTCCCCATAGTCGAGAGGAGGTTCTTCGTCGTCGAAGAATGGGAAGCGCGTACGCTTGAAGTGTCGACGGTCGCGCTTCTCGCGACGCATAGCAAGCCACATGGAGCTCCACTGAGCATGATACACCGGCTCAATGACACGCGGAATCTCGTTGACAAAAGTGATTGCACCCGTGATATGGTAGAGGACATGCACTTCGCGGACCTACTCCCAGGGATACGGGATGTTTTCGAGCAGTTTCATGACCGCATGGGGGACGTATTTGAACGCACCGAGATGTACACGCTTATCATTACGGAACTTGCGGTTACTCGTGTCTCCATAATCTTTTAAAATCTTGCGAACGTGCTCGGGTGGAAGATCCTGTAAACAACAGAACACGCGTCGTCAGCACTCAAGTTGCATGTCACTTACCAATGGAACGAAGGCACACCTGCTTCCCAGTATCAACAAATCCACCTTTGCGCTTCTCGCCATAGCGCTTGTTCTGCATCTGGATCCACTTATGGGACTTTTGCGCGAGTACCTCTGGCGGCATCCGCGAACTCGAAGGTTCGCCAGCGGAAGACATAGGCATGCCCGGCGGGGGAGGCGGCATCCCGGGCGACGTGTCGATAGCACTGGGAGCACTTGGCGGGGCACCCATAGCGAGGTCATCGTTTACGTTTTGATCGAGTGCTACAATACCATCTGCGACGTCATCGTCCGCTGCATTCGTGTTGATAACGATATGTGCATCCAAATCGACATCGAGCGCATCAGACGTACCCGCGACACCTACATCGGCTGCACCGGTCGCCGCTGGCGAGGGAGAGTCTGCAACGATTCCGACTGTCCAACGTCCGTGGGGAAGTGAAGGAGGCGGGGGCAAGTCTTCGTCCATGTCCTGGTCGTGTGATGTCGTCGTCTCCATCTCGACATCACCATCCGCATCCGGCTCGCCATCATCCTCCGTCTCTGTGTCAGGCCTCGAAGTTGATGTCGAGGGCGTTGCCGCTTCTGCCACCATCCGGGCGCGAATTGTTAGAGAGCGCGCCATCGACGCACCGCAGTTGCCTGCTCGCGTGCATTCGGCTGTGTGTCCCAAACTCGGCACGCCACGACCGTGCTACGCTAGATCTGTCGTGCCCTGGTACAATGACCGTACTTGTTGGGGTACCTGAGCCAGACGGCGTCGCATTCGCAGACGTGTCAGTTGAGACGAACGTCTCAGCATCCAATGTAGCAACGCTTTGTTCTTCCTGAAAGGCCCTCAGATCAGTCAGCCAATAACAAAGATGATGGATGACTCACCTCGGCGTTCGCAAGGGATCGTTCGATAGCGAGCAGTCTGACGAGTTCTTGGGCCTGCTCGCGCCGACGCTGTTCTAATTGCTGCTGCCGTCGTTGCTGACGCTGTTCACGGGTCTCGCGTGGTATGCCGCTCGCACTCGTGGGAGGCAAGGGAAGGCGAAGGGTCGTGAGCTCGCCGGGCAGGGGTATTCTTGAGACCATAGGTGATGAGTTGATCGTAGAGATATGGCGCACGCGAAACAAGAACGAATCGATGCGAGCAGAAGACGGCGGTCGTCTCTTCTTCATTGCAAGGAGCACCCATTGTTGGCATATCGCTGTGTAGTTCAATCCGAACGTCAGAATACAGACGAGACCTCCACATGAAGACAAGGTCCTTCCGAAGCTTGTCGACGCGTGCCTCTTCCACATTGGCGTCGCCTTCCCGGCCCTCCTCATTCGCATCGAACAAAAACTCAAACACATCCCCAAATCCCTTTCCTGTATAGAGATACTCGAGCTCGTTGGCGAATAACGCGGGATTATGGTTGAGAGATATGCGCGTGAAGGAGCCGATTACAGAGGGCGCAGGGGAGATAGGCCAGAATTGGGAAGGTGAAGTGGAGCACATCGAGGCGGTAGGGGAACTCAACGCCAAGGTTGAGAGAGTGTGCAGATGTTGTCGGCATTGCAGGAGACGATGTCGGAGAGGCAGCGAAAGGAAGTGGGGACGCGATAGGTGTCGGGCGGAACGAGAAATAGTGCGCCTGGGAACTGAGTAGTGCACGAGCATAAACGATAGCTAGCATTTGTTAGTCTCAAGGACAGGTGGTAGGTTCTGCGCTTGTACTCACGTTTATGTCCCCGAACCTCCGAGTCCGCGTTGCGGCCTTTGTCCATCGCGTCCTCATCCATTAGATCCCAGACGTCGTCTGGGAAGCAATCCTTCGCGCGATGAAAGAGCGATTGGAGGTCCTCTTGCCATGCTGTTGTCGACCTCTTCGTTGCCTCGAGCAGTGCAGGTGGGCAGGCAGGCAGCTGTGACGGGACGGCTACCAAGACAAGCAGAGATGTAGTGTGATAAAGAAAAAAGCAGAGAAATCCCAAGAGAAAGGTGAAGGAGACAAGTCAGGTCAGGTGTGCCTCCGCTGAGGATCATATGGGGGAGTGAAGCGAGTGTCTTTGCTGCAGCAAAACAGACTCGTCGACGACCGCAAGGGTGGGGATCACATGTTGGCACTGTCGTCAACTCTGCTTTCGACCAATTTTTAATTCAACCAGGCCACTTTATTTTACAAAAAATACATAGACAGATAGAGAATTGTCTGAAGTTTTTTTACATGGTTCAAGGGTGAGATTTTGATGGTTGAATAAAATTAAATATGCCAATGAAGAAAGTGAGCACTGTACAGCCACAAAAGCAGTGAACCCTTCATAGCCACAGCCCGAATTTAGCAGAAATGGGGTCCAAAATTAACATATATGGTATGCCATCAGCTTATAAAAGCTGACAAAAACCCAAATTGGGGACTTTATCTTTGCCCACAACAAAAGACGATACTTCGTAAACTCAGTAATCGTAATCACGCGTAATCTATTGAACCTCCATAGGTGGCACAAAGCAAATCCGATTCCCATGGACCATATGTCTACTTTGTACGCATTACAGAGTTCAATTTTCAGTTCATGCAGTTTTGTAGTGTCTGCCTCAAAAATAAATGTGCTTATTCCTCATATTCATCTACTAAACCTATTAAAGTTTCAGAGTGCTGAGATGGAATGCTGTTTATATATCTATATTTTTTAAATGACTTAGAAATTTGAAGGTCTCTCACAGTTAGCACTCTTTTTTTTCATGACTCCCTTGTCGAGCCAATCAGAGCTTGCAACAGAGTCGTTCTCCAAAACAGTTACTCTTGCAGCCCTTTCCTCAGCTCCTTCACCTAATTTATTTTGAACACTGCGATATAACACTTCCGGAAAATAATGACAGTTGTTATTTTTTCCTGGAGTTTCCCCATATAGTAAATTTTTATCTGCCATAACAAATGTAGCAAAGGTGCTTGAAGGTCTTAAAATTTTCATGTTATCATGTACTCTTGCTCCCCTTTGTTCTCTTCTGTCATTGCTAAACAAGCTGGTCAGCTTTATCCTCAACAATGTTGAGTGGACTGGGTCAGCCTCGAGTGAAAGAATAGAGGAGCAGGTACCACATCTGGGTATTCCATATAAAGTATTGCTATGACAAAGACAGATAAAAGCGCCACCCATATGTGTAACAGTTGTACCGTTATATTATTTATAGAGTAATCATGTGATTATATAATCAGCAGCAATTGCAGATGTGTCGTGCATTGTGCTTTCTTGTAAACCATCATCACCTTATGTTTGTGTTTGTCGTTCTCTATCTGCCTCTATTTTGACATCTCATCTGTCATTCTAGCTATGTGATCACATAGAACCATCTCATCATAACAATGAAGTAATGACGATGTACGAGTCATACTGCATAAAATGCAATCGCCAATCACAACAACAATCTTCTTCCTATATACAATGACACGCGGTTGCTCATTGCTCGTCATTCCAACTCTCAGTGTTTTGATGGTTATTGGTCAAAACACACACTAACAATCATGCACAGACCACTTACCTCAAACAGACCCATTTGCAAATAGTCCTCTTGCTGCAAACAGACCATCTTTGAACAATACAAAAGGGTCAGTGTTGAATCTGCATCATAACCACCTCTCACAAGCTTTGTCTCGTTGAACTTCATCACTTTTAATTCTAATAGTTATGCCATCTTCTTATGGTTGCTCAACTGCTGCTTCTCGCACAGCCAAATCTGGTCTTGCAGTTTCGTACGTACCTGTTTCAACCTTTGTATTCTGTATATTATTTATAAGTAACGCAAGTGGCAAGCCCATTTCAGCTCGTTTTATGGGTTCATCGGATGACCAAACAATTAAGAGGTATACTACTCCACGTTTTTCATCTATCTGTAACTGATCTATTGACTTCTGTAGTGGCCAGTGCAACCCTCCTCCGAAAAAGGGCATCAAGTCTGAAGTGTATGTCATCAGCAGCAACGAGGATATGAGTGTTGGGTAAGTCTGTTCTAGCCATTGTTTCCTATATCCCTTACCATTTATCTTAGAGACAATCAAGAACTGTGGGGTGAAGAAGAAAATGTGTCCATTCAGTCAGGGACGAATTATAATGATTTGTAAGCCAATGCAGCATCGACATTGTCATTCGTGTGTTAACAATGCATTGTTCAAGGTCTAAGTACAAGACACTGTCACGTGATATATCACCTGATTCTTTCAATGCGTGAACTTTATATATCCATATGCATAAAACCGGTCTACATGTTCATAATCGTATAGTAGGAGCTGTGATTCTACCACGAAGAATGCGGGTAGAGTGACTCGATCATCAAAGAAGTAATCTGGCCTTCGCATTTTTATTTGAACATTACTCATCATATATATAGGAAGAATGTGAAACTCGTTCCAGAAGTTGTCATTGATATTCCTTCGAAACGGTATGTGCCATAGATCACCGTATTATAGCGCTAATACTCAGCAACAGATTGATTGAATGATTAGGATCTCCTTACCATACGCCCTCTCTGAAGAAGACCATGAAATATGACACCACTCAGGTCGATCAGCCTTCAAGCTTGGCAACACCTTCAATAGGTCGAACCTTAGCAGGACAGAGTCAAAAACATATCATTTCATGCAGCGAGGAGGAATCAGATGCTGAATTGCAACATTTCGCAGAGTCGCTGAGAAAAAGTATGTTGATGTTTTTGTTTTTTTTGTTTATTTGCACTGTTATGTGGCCGACTTATTTGTTGAAGGAAAGATAAACCAAATCACCCGTAAAATTTCATTTGATCCGATCGGGTAAGATATGACCTTATTGTTCTAAGTGTTCATGATCTGGGTTCTAATAGTGTTGACAGATCTGACAAAGAGGTAGAAGAACTTGAGCTGTAAGTGCTGTCTCTTCATATATATTCTTCTTCTGAATCTTTATATCACACAGCCCCCCTCCTGCAAATCCTGAGCTTGTTACTGTAAAGGAGAGCCAACCCACTCGCAAACTGTCAACCAAAAATATGCTAGATGATATGCGTGAGAAAAAGTGTCTGGCCATTGAAGAGCATGCTAAATGAGATATAATGTCGATGAGCTCTATTGCTCTCAAACAGAGTCCATCTGATCAGTTCATGGAGAAGGATAACAGCAAGAAGGACAATAAGTAAGTATCCAGTGCTATGTATGTATTGTTGTTGCATTTAATACCTTTTTGTTATTCTAGCGCTTCACCATCTAAAACTCTTACAGATCTGTACAGGTAAGTTGACAACTGGTGTCCTGACTGAATACTTGCTAAGCACGTGTTTTTAGCTATGATGAACCTTCCGATGGTGATGAATGTATTTCCAAATATGCCATTCATCCTGATACCCCAATGACGTTTTGGGAATCTTTACCACCACTCAAGTGAGTCTTCTATTTCAGATGAGGTGTAACATACTGACCATGTATTATAGACTCGTTCCTTTTATGGCATACAGAAGAACACAAGATTCCAGTCCAGTTGGTATTCTACTTCATGACGTTGTAGGGTTGCAGACTCTTCAAATCTGAAGGGCAATTCGGGCTAGCGCTCGTGTTCGACCCAAGGGGGACTGCGGTGACTTGGTATACTGAGAGGGACAACCTAAGTAGAGCGAGGTTTGAGATATGAAGACTCAGTGATACGGATACCTGCGGGATTCCGGTTGGACCAAGACTCGGGCGGGTAGAATCGGCACTTGTGGCAGTGGCCAAGGGCGTTCAGTGATTGGGTGATGGAGTTCTGAGAGTCGGTGACAGAGTTGGTGTATACTGTTTTCAGAATGAGAGTTGGGTGAGTAGTGTGTAGTAATGCATGTAGTAGATTGGGGTCTAGAGGTGGAGAGGGGACTGTCTGTCCCTGTACTTTCTATCCTCTGTCTCTATTCTCTGTGTCTCCATGTGTCCGTCCCTGTCTACAAACTACTGCGAATTTATACTAAACTGAAGCAGAGAAAGTGGTACAGGACTTGGCCGAGTCTGTGTGAACAGATGTGAAGGTGAGTTGGTGATCGGCCTGCGCACATCACGCAGCCGATTGTCATGGAGTGATGCCGTAGTGCCCAACCTGCTCTCTCATCTTCCACCACTGCACACCTGTATCCCATGTCCTTGTCATACTTGCCTAAATCCTTCCACCTGTGCCCACGAGAGTTGGTTGTCCATGTGCTGATCGAGTTCGTACAACATCCATCCATCCGATCATGTCCATACCAAGAATTAATGATAAAGAGTTGGCTGCCGATTACAAATGAACAAATGGTAATGTTCAGTGGCCGGTAAAGGGAGTCAAAGGAGTAGTGTAAATGAAAGTAGAAAGACTCGGCCAGCACGTAGGCAATGGTTAATCGCTACATCTCCCGGGGGGCCAGAAAAAAAGTGTTTGTGGTGTACATGAGAAGGGGTTGAATTGGAAATTAAAGAATGTGTAATGGGCGAGGTTCGGTGCATTCTGTGGTATTTAATGGTGCAAAGAAGAAGATGAAGAGGTTGACGGTTCACCGATCAATGCCAAAATCGCACCCTGGAGTTTCGTGATGTGCACTATTTGTTGCGCGACCGTGTCACGGAGGTTCTCGAGTTGGACTGACGGGGCTGGGTGGTGTATGCTCGTCTGTAGGTCTGGGTGCCATGGGATAATTGCGATCCGGATCAGGTCATGTGTCACTGCCAAACGTAGATGCTGATTGACCGGGAGTTCCAGGCCTTGGTTGATGACATACTTGGTGTGGTTATTGATCAGGGTCAGTCGGGGTCAGAACTGGACGTCAATCGTCATGTACAGGTGCAGGAAGAACTCATGCACCTTCATGCCAGGCTCGGCGATCGAGTGCCAGAAGTGCTGGTGAGATCCGGAGTGGCGTAGGATGTCCTCGAGGGTGGCCTGATGCGAGTGATGGCATGCGACAGCGAGAGTGAATGATATCAACCAGTTGTGAACCCCATGTATGTCGTCCGGGCATAGGATTTGGTTGTCATAGAAAGACTCGGTGCTGGTTCAGTCTGAATGCATGGTCAGTGAAGGGGTAGAAGTGAAGAAGAACAAAGTTGAATTATTCGAGAGGGGGATATTGTAGGGCAGGTGATTCTAAATGAACAAAAAGGAGGGGGTATTTTATAGAGACTCGGAGTTATTAATTAGTGCAATGTTCGGTGTAAGAAAAAAAAAATTGGGGCAGAGAGAAAGTAAAATAGAGAGGGTCGGTGTCTGTTGTCAAATGAAACGGGGTTCTTGTTATTAAGGGAAACGGAGGGGTACTCTATTTTGCCTAATGCAACATGAGGCGATTGAATCCAGGGGGTTTCAAGAGAAATGCACCAGGTGTTCAGCTTTGGCCTGCCTGTTCGTCATCACTGATCCTTCCTGTGTGATCCTTCCATACTCGGCTGCAAACATCACATTGAAGTCGTTCCATGACGCGATCAAGTTCATGTGCTCGCCCAGGTTGATCGG
Organism: Porodaedalea pini; assembly: GCA_002794775.1. NCBI lineage: Eukaryota > Fungi > Basidiomycota > Agaricomycetes > Hymenochaetales > Hymenochaetaceae > Porodaedalea > Porodaedalea pini. The sequence continues at coordinate 69,962 of NBAY01000079.1, read as the reverse complement.
TACAATGTGGTGCTCGTTGAGTTGACCAACTAACTGTGAGAGTAGTTCATGGGCTTTGATGGCTTGTTCCTGAGCGGTTTCGGCAAGGTGGGCCATCGAGATTGCTGTTTCCTGAAGGGCCGACTGTTGTGCTTTGCATGCTGTACACTCCTGCTCGGTGTCTTCGAGCATTGCTGCGAAGTCGGCCTGCTCAGCTTCTGCAGAAATCAGCGATTCCCGGGCTTTGTACAGTTGGCTGAGGTATGCCGGTTGGACGTAGGACACCATTGCTGTGGCGTTGAACTGAGAGAGGGTCAGGGCTGATTCATAGGAGGTCACCTTCCTGCTCACGATCCATCTGAACACCATGCAGTATACTTCATTGTATGCGAGTTGTGTGAGCCCCTCGCAGTTGGGGCTGGCTATGGCAACTGTGGTGCAGAATTGAGACCACAAACCTCCAGCGAGTGCGGGTGACTGCGAGAGTTGCTCTTGTATTTTGGGTGTGCAGAACGTATAGGCCACATATATCAGAGTTGGGTCTGTGGGCGTGAGCTTATCGAATGCGAACAGTAGTTCTGCCACAACTTGGTGAATGAGGTTGTTGCCAGGTCGTACACGACTATCTGTGAGACCCCCATCAGGTGAGGGTTGGCCAGTGCAAGGTCGCCGGGCGTCGGGTTGGGCATGCAGTGCGCCATGTCCTTGAGGACAATCACGTGGGGAGGGGTAATGTCGGTACTTTCCATTGTGGGCAGGGTCGGATGTTGTTTCTTTTTCTTTTTGTCACTTTCAGTAATGGTGTGTCTTTTTAAGGACAGTTGCATTGCCTGAGTCATTTGTGTGTCTGTATCGGGTGGACCTCTCTGTATTGGTCATGCCGTCAGTCGGCGGAGTTCGCATTCATTGCATGTTTCGGGCAATTCATTCATGTGCTTTGGTTGGTCCTTCGGTGGGTGATTCGTGACAGTGATGGTGTCATTTTCTCATGGTCGGCAGCCGGTCGATCAGCAGATTTGGGTGTCTTTTTAGTCCAATGTTTTGTGTTTTGTGTGTTTGGTACTGGTCCATGTCTCTGTATTGCCGGTTGTGATTTTTGTTTGGTGGTCCTGGTTCGGCATAGTTATCCTCTTTGGTGTTCGTTTTCCGTTGAGTATTTGTGTGTTGCGTGCCTCGGGGTCCCCTTTTGGTAGGAGCGGGCTTGCAGTTGGCTGCTGGTGTTCGGTGTGTGCCTGGGTTTGTTGTGAGTGATCAGCGGGTTTGTGCTGTATTTGGTGTGGTATGGATCTGTGTGTGATTGGCTTTTGAGGTGTGTGATCATTGAGAACCATTTTGGGCACTTCGGTGATCTTGAAATGACCGGGTTCCACGTCGTGCTTCTTAAGTGTGATCACAGCACTTGTTCCAGTCTGGTAATGTGGGGGTGTGATTCCTGTTGGTAAAGATTGTCATAGTTTTCGAAACGTGCCCCCCTCTACTTTTTACTGCCACCTCCTCCATCTCACCTTACCCTTTCGATGGACACTGCTACAACTCCCGAGCCTGTCCTGTGGCCCCCCGCGTCTCCCAAAGATGGGGGAGGCTTTTCGACACCACCATGGTGGAAGCTGGGACCCGACAATCATGTGCCAGTGGCCCTGGCCCTTTTGCAGGAGCCTGACAATGGCAACCGAGATGTGGGAGGTGCGCTCATTGGCGTGGATCTCCTGTGTCCATTGCAGCTAGCTTCATCCTTGTTGGGTGGAGAAGTGGGTGGCGGGGGAGAACCCACCGGGGAAGTTGGTGTCCCCCCTGCCGAGTCTGTTCTCCCGAGTCTCATCCTGCGTGATCCGTTCTCGTTATGTATGGAAGACTTCAACTCCGCATTGGACGATCTCAAGAAGTCAAGCGAGGAGGGTCGCGAGGAGGTGATGGCATATGTGCGGGCCACCTGGGTGCACTGCTTCATTTTTGTTTTCTTGTTCTTGTTTCTGATATGCTTTTTCTAGCACTCCCTTGCTACTGCGTGGGATGGCGTCCCCAAGCGTGTGAAAGCCACCCACCCTTCATTCACTGTGATGGACGTCCTTCTGGACATGTTCCGGAATGAGGCCGATGAGGTGGTGGAGAACGTGACCGAGGAGACGCTGCCCAAGCGTCTCCGAGCGCAAGCACAAGCATGCACTCGTCGCTGCCGAGCGTGCACGTGCTGCCGCCGAGGCCACAGAAAGGGTAGAGCATCAGGCATGTGAGGACGCTGAGTGTGCTAGGCAGGCTGCGCAAGAGGCGAGAGAGTGGGTCAAGCATAGAGCACTTCTGGAGGCGAAACGGGCTCAGGATGAAGAGGAGCGCACAGCAAAACTGAGGGGCGTGCACGAGTTGTTACGCACACTGTACCCTGCTGCGACCGATGAGGAGCTCCAGGGACGGCTCTATCGAATGGTTGGCCCTGCTGTGCCGATTTCATCTGCTGTGAGTAATAATTTTTTTTTTTTTTTTTTTTTTTGCCAGCTGATTTGTCATAGAAACTGAGCCCTTCCACTCCTACTCAGTCGGTCCCACCTTTGCCTTGTCATGGGTCACGTACACGTCAGCCTCGCCCTTGTCCTGTCCTTGCACATTTGGCCACAGAAAGTGGGGAAGTCGTCTCTCCCACGTGGTTGCCTCAGGCTGGCTTGGATGTGAGTGCTGAGTCTCGTCAAGGCACTGGTGGGCCTGCCGTGCCCCCTCATAGGACTTCTGCCTCTCCTTTCCTGGCTGCGCCGGCTGGGACTGTAAAAACCGATCCTTTGACAGTTGGCGGAAGCACCTCATCCACAAAGATACCGTGTGAGGTGACAAAGGTGAACATTCCTTTCTGTACTGATCCTGACCTTCATGGTTGACTGTTTCTATGTAGGTTGGTGGTTTGCACATGCATTCTGAGGCAGTGGCAGCCAACGTCCCTCCTATGAAGCCTGGGATGAAGCGAAAGCCGGTTCTGGTTGAATCTAGCGGTGATGAAGGGCCTTCTCGTCCTGGTCCATCCAAGGTTCTGCGTGCTGCAGGTGCATCCTCTGCGAGAGATGCGAAGCCCAAAGAGGCTGTTTCTGATGGCCTGGACCTGGATTTGCTCGGAGGTGGGGTACACCTAGGGCAGACTGTTCAGTTCACCCTCGCCTGCGACACTTGCATTGTTGCGGGTGCGTCATGCGACGGTGTCCCCAAGAGTCGGCGGTGCACTCGCTGTTTGTGGAACAAGGCGCGCTGCATCTTCAAGAGGTTCTGTGGGCAGCATGGTGGTACCCAGCTCGCTCCTCTTGCACTCTCCATGGTGGACCCAATTGGTATTGGCAGCGCAGTCTGGCAGTTCGGCGACGTGCCCAACTATTCAGACGTGGCTTCCGTCGATGTCTTGGTCGGGGCATTGGCTAGGAACGTCACCGAGTCTTGCATGTCAATTTGCGAGCGTCAGGCCGCTGTCCGTCATTGTCTTGAGGCATATGAGGCTTGTGTCGAGGAGCTCATGCATCGTCTCGGTGAATACAAGGAGGTCGAGGATTGGATGCCACCTATGCCATTCCTTGACAAGGAATCTTTTATCAACTATCGGACCATTCAGGAACAGGAGGAGAAAGAGGAGAAGGAGAAGAAGAGGAAAGGAAAAGGAAAGGGTAGAAAATAGGGGAGTTTTGGTGTTTGTTATTTATTGAGGGAATTTAGTCTATGGTTGGTACTGCGTTACACTGTGCTTTACGATGGATGTATAAGACTCGGCTTTTCCTTCCAGGCTCGGTAAAGTACTGCTTTTCATGGATTTTGTGGTTTTGAAGTTTGGGAGTGGGGGTTTGTTGTGTGAAAGGAAATGGAATGAGTACAAATATTAAAGAGAACAATGGGGTATCATGATTCAGATTCGGTTCCAGAGTCGGTGTCAAGGATTTCTGTTGGTTGTGGCCGATCCTTGGCACTGAGCTCCTCCCCTTCAGTTTTTGAGTGTTTGTTGGCTAGATCATCAAGCTCTGAGTCGGTTTGCTCCACTATCTGGGTGACTGGGGTCGATATGTTTGCTCGGGGGTGGTACAGGATGACTCTGAATGCCACGTATCATAGTGCCGAGACTGCGCCTGTGAGTTCTGCAAGTATGTACGATCCTCCAGTTGTTCGGTGAACAACTACCATAGGTCCGAGGTATTTGGGTTTGGCTTTCCGGCTTAGTTCCGTGTCGATTCCTGAGTTTCGAACCAGAACCAGGGCTCCAGGGCCAAAGTCATAGTCTCAGATCGTGTTTTGGTAGTGTTTTTCAAATTGCTGGATTGATTTGAAGCAAGCACGCATGACTGCCGAGTGTACTCGTTTCAAGTCTTCTGGTCGACATTGGAGTGCCCTGGCTCGTGCCGCGAGTAGTTCTGACTGGGATACCTTCGATGTATATACTGGTGACATGTACGTTTGTTCGGCCAAGTCGAATGGAAGAATTGGCTGGACTCCATGGACCATGTAGTATGGCGAATATCCCGTTGCTTTCTGAATCATGATCCTCTCGGCCCATATGGCATGGTATGCATGTTGTGACCATCAAGTTTCATCATTCCCAGCAAGTTTCATCAGTGTTTCCTGAAGGTCCCTGTAGTGTCGCTCTACGATTCCGTTTGCTCTCGAGTTATAGGGGGAGATTCGGATATTGTGGACTCCGTATCTTGCCAACATCCTGATTACTTCACCGTCGAATGATGGACCGTTGTCTGATACGATCTCGTGAACATAACCCCATCTGCATATGATGTCCTGGAAAATGAAGTTTGTGATCGATCTTGAGTTATCAGCACATAAGAGTCAAAATTCCGGGTAGCCTGTGAGTGAGTCTCTTGCCTGGACAATATACCTGAACCCCCCTGATTTGGGCATGAGCATCACATCTATGTGTACCCTGGTGAATAGTGGCGCTGGTGTTGGGACATTCGGTGGAATTCATACGTGAGTGAATTGCCAAGTCTGGCACAAGTGACATGTCTTCAGGAACCAATGTATGTTGGAACTCATCATGGGCCACCAAAATCGATTGTGGATTTGTAGCTGTACTGAAAAGAATCCTTTGTGTCCCAGGTCATTGTGTGCTGACTGCATGACTGAGAGTCGGTGATCTCGTGCGAGTACGAGTTGGTGTGGTCCTGAGTATCATTTCCTCCAGAGTTGTCCATCTGTGATGAAAAATCAAGTTGCCTTTGTTACAAAGTGTCGAAATTCGTTGTCTGTCATGTCTTCTGGTTTCTTTGGGTTGCTGAGAAACTCCTTGATTTTTATCAACTCTTGATTGGCCGATTCTGCTGCAGCTGTCCGGGGAATGGTGGGAGGGTTGGTAGTGGGGGGAATGTCTCCAGTGTATGCTACGAATATGAAAGCATACTGATTGTCGATCCATTCCTCATAGTTTTCATTGTCTGGAGGGTCGGTGTCTGCTCGCTTTCATCGACTGAGTCCATCTGGGCCTGTATGCCGAGTGCCTGGTACATGGATAATCGTGAAGTGGAACAATAAGATTCCAGTGATCCACTGGTTGATCATCGTGTTTGGCTGGATATCTGGGTTGTTGATCATGCCTTTAATGTACTTGGCATTGACTTCAATGTAGAAGTGGTCCAGTCCTATTAGGTAGATTCGTGCATTGTGGAGGGCCTTCATGAGGCCAAACAGTTCTACTTTTGGCTGTGAGTAGTTCTGTTCCCTCTTGTTCCAGGTTGCAGACATAAAACGGGCCGGGAATCGTTCTTCATTTTCTCCGATCTGTAAGAGAATCACTCCGTATCCTTGGATCGATGAATCTACGCAAAGGTGGACCGGTCTTCCACATTTATAGTTGATTGGCCTGATGGCTCCAGACTCGGTGACTGCCTTCTTGAGTTGGTCCATTGATTGCTGTTTGAGTTTTCCAAATGAGAAGGGGACGTCTTTTCTGGTGAGTCAGTTCAGATCATATGCCAGCCAAGCGAAGTCGTTGATAAAATGCCTGAGAACTCCTGCAGTTCCAAGGAATGATCGAACATCGGTAATGTCTTCACAAGGGGGCCAGTCGATGACTTTTTGGACTCATGCTTCATCTGGGACTCGTCCTGAGTAGTTGCATGTATGGCCAAGTATCACAGCTTCAGGTGCCGCGAGTACCAACTTTTTCCCAGACAGAGTTGCTCCAACTACTTTGAACCTTTGGAGGACTCAGTTGATGTCGTTTAGGTGTTCCCATATGAATCGGTGGATTCCTGAATTTTCAGGGATGGTCTCATATGATCCATCCTGCAGCTCGTATCGTGTGGCCGGCCCTTTTATGGGTACATCATCTATGTATGGGAAGGCCACGTCTGGGATTTTGTCCTTCAGGATGAATGTGACATCGGTGTGCATGATTTGCTGGGAGTTTGTATACCCCATGGGAATCGATGTGAGTCGGAATGCTCCTAATGGTGTTTGGAATGTCATTATGTCCCTACTTCATATGGCGAGTTTCCTTTGGTCGAATGCTACGAATAAGTCCAAAGTTGTATAACAGGATCGGCCCCCAAAAGACTCAGCAATGTGTTCAGTTGGATATGGTACTGATGGATCTTGTATTGTGACTGCGTTTAGTGGTTGAAGATTGTGGACTATTCTCAGCGACTTTCCGTCCTTCTTTACTACACAGAACCACCTGGATCAATATGACGAGTTTGATGGTTCGTAAACGCCGGACATGATTTTGTCTTTGATGATTGCGACGACCTTGTCGAATATCCCCAGTGGGATTTTTCAGTACCCATGGAATATGCTCGATCATTGGGATAAGAACTGGAGCGAAGTAGTCATAGTCGAGTGCACCCTTTTCTGTTTTGTCCCATGTGAACGCCATCTCCTGTGTCCGAATAACCCACCACACAAGATCCTTTTCTTCAGGGAGTAGGAATCTGGCCAGATCTATGTCCATTTCATCGTATCGTTCCTGGGTGAGTTGTTTCCCAGGTGAGAATGGTGGAGGGTGGGTTGGCAGTTCCGGAAGGTCCTTCAGAGGATTGGGGTGTTGTGTCCTGGTGATTCGGTATTCTTCGGGGAGTGTGGTTGGAACCGGCTTTATACAATCGGCAACCTTTTTGTACTTGTAGAATGGCTGAGTTGTTCGGCAGGTCTGATTTGTTCGAGGAATTAGAGATTCGTTGTCATATGGGTGATTAATGGAGAATAGTCCTGTTCCGCCGTTCGTTTGGGTTTTGTTGTTTTTCGTATTTTGTTTTGATTTTACGCCTCCCTTTTCCGTGATGGTGATTTCAATAGACTGCCTGTCAAAAGAAATATGTACTGTGTCTGACTCTGGGGTATTTGTGGTATAGCATGGTTGCATCTCTGGTTCATCTCGTCGATATTGTACTGATTCATTGACTATCAAAAATCCTCATCCTTGGCTGGTTGCTTTTGTTGTGTTCATTCTTGAGTTGGAATTGATACATCTTCTTCCATTACCAGGTGGATTAGTTCTAGTACCTGGTCGTCGATGTCTATATCCATCAACCGAGCCTTGCAGTGTGCGAGGAATGGTCAGCTGAGTAGGATGTCAAACGGTGCCAGGTGTACAACTTGTGCTTGTACGAGTACCGAGAATCCTCTGAGTCCTATCCTGAGTCGCAGTATTAATCCGAGCAATTGGGTCCTAGACGTGTCTGCTGTTTCGATAGTGATTCGTTTGTTGTTCAGAGTCAGCGATCCTAGATGTTTCCACACATCTCACGATAGTCCGATAAACGAAGCTCTGGTGTCAAGTAGCCCTTCCACCTCGACCTTTCCATCCAGCCATACATCGACGACTTGAATTGGTACGGTTGCTGGTGCGACTGGTTCCTTTTCCATTGTCTCATCTAGCGATCCCGGCCTGGGTCCTACTGAGTACATGGCTGTGCCTTCATCTTTGAGGTTTATCGGACTTCGCTTTGCCGTCATCATGTCCTTGCACTTTCGTCTGACTTCTGGCGAAGTTGCCAACAGTTCCCGACCTGATACTGACACTGTGGAGTCCAAGAATCGGTGAAATACTGCGTTGACCATTGTGGGGTCATTTGCCGGTGTGTTGTATTTGAATTGAGGCCTCTGTATGTCTATTGTAGGATTGGGAAGTGCGGGCTTTGGTTCCGTCCTTTCCCGTGGTGGTGCTACATGGACTTTCATAGGCTCACTAGGTTGAATAGAGTCGGGTACCAATTCTCCAATTGTTCTGGGCTTGGCTGATTCCTTCTCCTTTCCCTTGTCTGTTTCAGTTTCTGGTATGCCCGAGTCCATAGCTGGTTCGCGTCCCTCTTGTTCTTTCATTGGTTTCATTGTGCGCTTGGGTGAGGGAGGGTTGACCTTTCCTATATTTGCCAGTCTCACCGATCGTCTCTGCTGCCCATGAGAATTGCTGGTATCGTCGAACCGAACCTTCTTTCCTTCCCCTATGTATTTGTCCTGGACTTCTTCGATATGGGCTTCCTCCTTACATGGCTGGGTCAGCGTATACATACTTGGTCCTGATATGGTGGGATAGTACATATCAAACAAGTTCGCTGTTTGGTGCGGTGGTGGATCTCGTAGCACTGTCATATCGACCGGAAGAGTTGTACCGGGAGGGACTTCGTTCAGGTGGTCTCAATAGTACAAGTTCATTCGATCCAGTAGAGAAGAGCCTTGAGGTCCCAGCGGTAGTCGTGTTCCTCCTGGCATCACAACAAATCCTTGTGCATCCAAGGCCAATAGTCACTGGTTCAGCAATGTGTCCCTGATCATACAGTCTCTGAACAGGTGTCTGGCGCTGTGGCACATGGCACACGTTCAGGGTCCTGTATTCCTTACCTGCATATTTCTGGCTGGGGGTGGGCCTCTCGGCGGTGCCCTGTACTCTTCATGTGGTCGTCCATAATCGTCGGGTCGCTGGTAATCCCATGGTTCATTAGGGGCATATGGCTGATCTCAAGCATACCAATCCTTGTAGCCCTGTCTTCAGTACTCCTCCTTCCTTTCGCCCCAGAGATCCCTTACTTCAGCTTGTAAGTCCAATACCATGCATGTGAGAAGGCTTAGTTCCATGTCCTCTTGTTTGATGGGGGTTGGTGCATATGGTCCAGATGCTGCGGCGACGTGTTGCTGAGTAAAGTATGGAGGTGCTGTGGGTATCCCGAATGTTCCATACTGCGGTACTGCGTAACCTTGCTGCACACCAGGGCCAGTTACTAGGACCCCTCCTGCTATAAGTCGGTCGAGCTCATTGTACAAAACTGGTATATCCCAAGGGACGCTGGCTGGGTGTCGAAAGTCAACCAACCGAAGCTGTTGTTTGAGATGCTGATTGGTGAGTTGATTCAGACCTTCTCAATAGAACCGCTTTTGGTCTAGTTCCGAAATGACTCCTTCTTGAACCAGATATGACATAATACGCATGAAGCTTCAGTGATATTCTCCCAGGGCAGCCATGCTCATCAAAACTTTGTTGGAGTTCTCAGCAACGAAGTTGATTAGATCCCCGTACATGTATCTTATCGTTGCGGCCGGATAGAAGCCTAGGGTGGCTGTTTTGAATGCCGCAAAATCGTTTTGTCATGCCTGTGGGAGAGATGACCATAGTAACTCCTTGCATACTGGTGCGTAATAACGTGCCCAATTAATTTTCTGTAGCTCAGTGATCCCTGCATTTGATCCTAATATGTTGACTTCTTCAAAGAATCGTGGGATCCCTTCTGGTTCCACATCAGTGTTCATTGCTGGTGCTTGCTTGTCGTGTCTGTTTGGCATTGTTGCTCCTGGAACTGGAGGGTTTGGTCCGGTGATCAGGAGATTTCTGGACTCGGTGAGGTCTGGGAGAGGATTTGCTATGTTCAGCATGGGTTGTGCTGGTGGTACTGTTGGTGGAGCATGTGAAGGCCCTTGGCTCAATCCTTGTGTGGTAGAATTAGCCATGACTGCTCTGACTATTGGTGGCACCACGATATGGGAATTCAGCGGTGCTGGTGTAGGTGTTCTTGGGGGAGGAGTTGGTGTTCTTCCTGGTTGTTCCGGGGTAGACGGGCACGTTTCTGGGTATGGGTTGGCAATTCTCGATATTGCAACAGGCACCATTCCTTCTGGAGTTGGAGGTGGTGCTGGTGGAGGTAGGTCTTCTTGGTCAGGGGTAGGATTCTCAGGTTCCAAGTCTTGTTTTGTTGGTCCTTCTATTGGTCCTCCTGTCTGAACGAGAGGTTCGTCGAGTTGCCTTCTGATGGCTTGCCTGTTCCAAATGAGTGGCGATCCTGGCCTTCGGGGTGACAATGATCCTAGTGACTGGTTTCAATATGGTGTTGCCGATTCTCGCGGTCCTGGCGATACTAATTTCCTGACTACTTCTTTGGATCTGGAGCGACTTCGTTCCCTTGTTGGACTTCTGTATCCTTCGAGGCCTGGGTTCCTTTCCTCGTTTTCGGGTGTTTCCCTGGGTCTTTGTATCTGCTGACTGAGTGGTGTACTGGCAATGCTGAAATGCGACCTGTTGCCGGTTACAAAGCTTCCTGGGATACAAAGTGATATTGGTGTTTCAATGAGGTCAGGTAGGATCCTTCTAGGTTCGACTGGTTGTCCTCATTCTTGTGTGAGTTTTGGTTCAGCTACTGAGGGTGGCTGTTGTTGTTCAGTGTCCTGAGGTGTGTTTTCTGGGTTGGTGATTCCAGATCGGTGAAAGGGTGACGACAACGCTTCTCTGGGAGTGTGTAAGATTCGAGGGGTGGCTGTGGCCAGTGGACGTCCTCTTGGTCTTCCTCGGCCTCGTCCTCTGGGTGGTGGTGGTGGTGGGCTGCTTGGTTCTTCTTGGACCTTTGCCTGTATGCATGTAGAGCACCGAGGAGCTTCAGATGTCGACCTGATACTTAGGCAAGGCACCTTATCCCCCTCGCGGTGGGCTCCAATGTGTAGGGGTGCAGACTCTTCAAATCCGAAGGGCGATTCAGGCTAGCGCTCGTGTTTGACCCAAGGGGGACTGTGGTGACTCGGTATACTGAGAGGGACAACCTAAGTAGAGCGAGGTTTGAGATATGAAGACTCAGTGATACGGATACCTGCGGGATTCCAGTTGGACCAAGACTCGGGCGGGTAGAATCGGCACTTGTGGCAGTGGCCAAGGGCGTTCAGTGATTGGGTGATGGAGTTCTGAGAGTCGGTGACAGAGTTGGTGTATACTGTTTTCAGAATGAGAGTTGGGTGAGTAGTGTGTAGTAATGCATGTAGTAGATTGGGGTCTAGAGGTGGAGAGGGGACTGTCTGTCCCTGTACTTTCTATCCTCTGTCTCTATTCTCTGTGTCTCCATGTGTCCGTCCCTGTCTACAAACTACTGCAAATTTATACTAAACTGAAGCAGAGAAAGTGGTGCAGGACTCAGCCGAGTCTGTGTGAACAGATGTGAAGGTGAGTTGGTGATCGGCCTGCGCACATCACGCAGCCGATTGTCATGGAGTGATGCCGTAGTGCCCAACCTGCTCTCTCGTCTTCCACCACTGCACACCTGTATCCCATGTCCTTGTCCTACTTGCCTAAATCCTTCCACCTGTGCCCACGAGAGTCGGTTGTCCATGTGCTGATCGAGTTCATACCAAGAATTAATGATAAAGAGTCGGCCGCCAATTATGAATGAATAAATGGTAATGTTTGGCAGCCGGTAAAGGGAGTCAAAGGAGTAGTGTAAATGAAAGGAGAAAGACTCGGCCGGCGCATAGGCGATGGTTAATTGCTACAACGTGTATCGGAATAACCCCAACTTAATGAAAATGTATGAGTTATTTAATTTGACATGCAATGTTCGTCACTGACAATATGTTTAGTGACTTGCTGTGGTTACTTACAGCACCCCATAAATTCCCATTTGTAAATTTTGGCATAAGTTCTCCTGGACACTATCGACTTGTTCAGAGATCAACCAGGTATGGAAAAGACAACAAATTTGGCTCATATTATGTTGCAAATCAGTAAGCAGATGTCTTGGTTGTGTAACAAATCGAAACTGACTTTGTCATCTTAGTTATGAAAAAACCCCAAAGATAGTAACAGGCATTGTGCCTGGTGTTCTGATGTGGCAGAACCTTGAAGATGGCAAGTGGCCACACCAGCGATCGATGCCAGAAGGTTGGAAAAGAACAAAGGGTGTATGTATCAGCATGATTGCTGGTTATCTCAAGCAATTCGAGTCTTTCTTCTTGGAGATATTTCACCCACAGTGGGGAAGCGAGGACATTGGTATATGTGCTCAGGCAGAAGGAGTGACACTTGAATTTACTACACGTGTTGAAGCTTCATATAACGGAAAACAATGCCATAAGCAATTTCAACTGTATATGTGGAAACATACCTAACCAAACTTTACAATAATCTAGAACAGACCATTCCAAAGTATACGTCTCCAACCAGGCCTCTTCCAAAATGTTATAGTAACATGTCTAGCTCTCTTATGAGCACTTCAACGTCGATGAATGAGTTGCTTTCTCTGGCCTTCGAAGACATAGGTGTGAATAATTTGATCACTCCTAGATTGACATCTGCTAAGTGTTTATATCAGTACCTGTGTATGATTGCAGGACAGTCGACAACATGGATTATTTGTCAACTTCACCAATTGATAAATTTGCACTCTATAAGGGTTGTCCTTCTCCTGGTTCAATCGTATCTGTTGGCTTCATGGTTAACAGCTACCTTGGAAAAGAAGATAGACATCATCTTTCTTTTAATCTGTTATGGCTTGGTGTTCTTAGCGACAGTCTGACCATGATAATTGATGATGACGCTGTTGTGATGTAGTACACTTCTTATTGTTGGGGGAAGATAATTTGTGTTTAGTAAATGCATCATTATCAATGTCATTATATGACTTGTTATGCATCAAGTCCAAAGGCGACTACATTGTTGATGAGTATGTTGGTATTCCTGGCTATCTCAGGACTGACGAACATTGTATTAAATGCAGTGTAAATTCGAATGGCGTGCATTCATCGCGAGCATACTGTTTGTTTATTTGTACATCTTTGGCATCTTATTTTCTTTGTGGCCTCTTTGACTTAGGTCTAAATAGGCATTTGCAAGGAGATGAACAACATAGACACAATGATGATTAACAAGAACAAACACCTCTGAGTCATATCATCTGTAAGACAGTTGACTTTATTATCTCTTCGAAGTCGTGACTTACAATTGTAATGCACTCTTTCATCTGGAGCTTGATCGACATTTGAGATGTTCATATTAACTCATAAACCTACATCGGGAATGGTTGTCTTCATCTTTATGGATAATGTGTCTCCATCAACTACAGCATTAATGAATGTGATTGTAATAACCATGCATGATGATATAGAACACTATAGTCCGTGTCAAATATATGAAAACATTATTTTATATCATGAAGGTTGCAATTTGCATCGTTTCTGAGACATCCAGCAGGTAAACCAGTTTGTAAACCGGATATTTAGAATCAATGCAAGCTGATCCAGCTTCAGCAAAATGGCCAAACAAAAACAAAAACTTTACAACATTAGCTTGTGATTGTTTGAAGCACTCTCACATAAATATGTTTGTTTTACTCTCCATGACATATGTATTGTTAGTGAAGCTCGACTCAAGAAGCTATGCACTGGTGAAGAGTGCGCAAGATATAGCTATAATTATGAGGGCATTAGGATGTGCCACTTTGCAACAAGACAAATAAGTGCTTGAAGTAGCGCAAGTGGGTGAAACTCATCAATAAGTGTGAACTGATACTAGGTGGAGTGTGCTGGCGAGTTGTGAAGCTGATCTAGATGTACATGTCTTAGTTAAATGCTGGTATGCCCCGTCTGATCAGTGTTATACAGTAGAATTTCTCATAATGCATAATGTCATAATGCGTATCCAGCATAATATGTAGGATTGGGCTGGAACAAAATAAGGTTTGCAAGCCAAATTAGTATGTTATAATGCATATCCAGCCTATTGCATTGGCTTGAGGTAGTGATCAACCATATGCATTATGAGGATTTCTACTGTATTACAATATTAATTGGCTTTCATTTTCATTTCCCTTTCTTGCAGTGTCATTTTTATGCTTGTAATAAATGCAAGATATGATACGCATATTCATTGCCATCACAGATGATAGGATCAGCACAGTCATATGATACAAGCATGAGCACAGGATCCTACTTGACTCATATCAATAAGATTTGCATAGCTGATTGGGTACCAGCTTACTAATAGATTAACCGGTATGGTATAATATCACTGTATGATTTAGCCAATTGGACTTTGAATAAAGGCTGACTTATTATATTTTTATTTCTATTTTTATTCTGATTCTTTCAACTAAATTGATTGAATCTTCACCGGGCTTGGACGTACTTCATGGCCCTTCCTTGTACTGTTTGGGCATGGTTACAGCATATTGGCATGCATATTCATCATCCACCCATAGGTGTTTTCCCTGGTATCGACGTGAAGTGAACTACTGTCGTCGTTCTCTAGGAATGTCTGTGCATGTTATAGAGCAAGGTAGAGCTCTTGATTGGAGTGCGACCTTGTTCTACAAAACAGCTTCTACTTCTTAAGTTGATCTTCCTTTCCCAACATCTCGAGAGCAGCATCTTTGTCAACATCCGCATGTCGTGAAGAGGTATTCTATACTTTCTTATGGGTATTTTCTTGCTTTGATCCATTTTTGTTTGTCAAGGAAGAGGAAAGCAACAAATGACAAACAAAACCAAGAATGGAGATGACAGTGAGGATGGAGATGGGAGCAAGAATGAGAGCAAGAACAAGAGTGAGAATGAGAACAAGAGCAAGAGCAAGAGTGAGAACAAGAGCAAGAACGAGAAGGGGAAGGGGAAGGTGAAGAAGAAGGCGAAGGAGAAGGAGAAGGAGAAGGAGAAGGAAAAGGAGAAGGGGAAGGAGAAGGATGAAGGAGAGGGGAGAGATGGGAAGGAGGAGGATGTAAAGATGGATGTAAAGAGTGGAGGGAGAAAGTCAATGGACGACGGCTGCTTGTTGTTCCCAACAAGTGTCAACCTTCAGCGTACGTCCATTTCAATGCAGATTGTCAACTATTCTACTCAACTAATCTGTGTAATTTCATCTCGTGAATAATTAGAGGCCTCCTCTCATTGTTGTAAGTCATTTACATCTTCTATGGTGTCTCATCACTTAGGTCCATCAATACATGTTCACATGCAATATTTGACCGCATTTTCATGACAAACACTTGTATGTTTCTATTACATTTATATCTGTCAAAACACTCATCAATCATGCACATGGCTTCATGAACCTTAGGAATGTCAGAACAACCTCGATTGGTGGTGAATGTTCATCCTCCATCTATCCTTGATAACGCAAGGTGACGTATTTTTGAAAGAACAATACATGCAGAAGACCTGGAGGATCAGGTAAAGGAGGAAATTCAAATTTGGCTGAATGCACTTGAGAGTTGAATTGAAAAACTCAAGGAGGAGAAAAGAGTGAAAACCAAAGAGAAGAAGGTGCTTGAAGCCCGATTAAAGGATGCGGAAGACAAAAGGTGCTCAAAAGTGACAGAGCATGAGCAGAAGCACAAGGCCTCCGCCAATAACATTCTTGCATTGTGGCAACATGAAAACGACCTGAAACTAAGAGGGGATAGGGCGTCCAATCTGCTAAAAAGGGTAAGCCTACTGTCAATTCCTGAATCTGAACTATTTGCTAATGTCTTAGTTCATGTATGATAGTCTGAATCTAACCTTGATAAGGCTCGGAAACAGGCCATGGTGGATTTCATTTGAGATGCGATGGTGAACTATTTCACTCATGGAGACTACAAACAGTGGTATCTCTGTGACCTCTCGAGGGACCTTCTCTCATTTCTCCAAAGTAAGAAGAAATTGATCAAATGAGATGGCAGAGTGCATAGTGAAGACGTATATGCTCACCAACACTGGGAACACTCGGTCACTTCTAATCTTTGGCGATTCATCAAGGATGATGATGGCACAATGGCACCAGGAGTTGAAATGACACTGTATCATCTCACTCGGAATTCCAGTATTTGTGACAATGGACTGTCCATTGCACATAATCTTGACATGTTGATGGTGGACGATGTGATTTCCAGAACAAATGTGGAGGAGCATTTGGCAATGCAGGAGCTTGTAAAGCTTCTGCAGGCCAATGAGTCATGACCTTTCCTTGCCTCGTCCTTCTCCTAAATTACCATCTTCTCCATTTCTTTCTGTCCCTCGGCTCTGATCCCTCTCATCTGAGAATGTTCACTTGTTAAGATCCCAAGCTGTTGTATTTCTATCTTTATCCAGTTTAGTTTACGTTCACTACAGTCAGAATGTAATAAGCAGTAGTTTGTTTGGTGATCACTTGTCTCAAACTGTTTTAATACAAAAAAATCACCACTTTGTAAGTTGTTATTACTAACACCAGTCTCCTAACCACTACGGTGTCATGCAATGGTTCTGTTCCTCCTTCTTACCCTCTCTCCCATTCACACACAATCATTATTCTTCAACTGTGATCCTCATCAGAGCCACATTTGTATGTGTATGTACCCAGTTAGCTAAATTACTATGTCACCTTTGTGATCACTATAGGCAACAGAACTACTAACAAACTCCATTTATTTCCTACAGCTTTATCAACATCTTCAGCAGACAATGTCCTAGGTATGTGTCTCTATGCATTCAGTTTTGTGTTTATCTGCTGATTTGTTTCCGTAGCCACCAACTCAATTAATCGACGATGTTCACTGGCAGGACTTTGCCACTGTTGCATAACAAGTTCAGTGCTGTCGATGTCAGTTCATTCTGTTGGTTGTCCTTGTATGTATCTCTTTGTCTTTCTGACCCATCCAACATCTGATATGTAGTTACTTTGCTAAGTGATGACGATGATACGACCTCATCATCCAAAGAGCCTCCACTTCAGCTGATGGCTGCTGAGACTGCACCACATGTCACCAATCCACCTAGGTCTGTTATTCATGAGTATTCACCCTTTCTTTGACGATTCGAGTGTGTCAAGTGCATTCGATTTGAGACATCCACATTTGCATACATGATTGGTGTCACAAATTATCTGGCTGACTTGTATTGTGTAGCATTGGCCAAAAATACATTGCTCAGACCATGTTCCACTTCTTGTCCTCATGGTGTGGCATTTGATAGTGTATGTTGCACTCTGCCACTCATTTTTTTTTAGTTACAGGTGATGATATAGAGACCAAGAATATGCATTTGTCTCTCTGCCCTCTGGAAGGCACGGACGTCACTTCGGTCTTCCGTATGTCTCCCTGTTGATCTCTCTTCTTGAGTAAGTTTAACATATACCGCTTGCAGTGTCAGAGGGAGTCGAGCAAGCAAAAGATGGCCTGGGTGCAAAGTGGCAGGATAAGCTATCCATGTGGAAAATTAAGAAGCACCCACAGAAACGTAACCTGAAGGGTGTTATGAACTTGGAGATGATGGAGCATACGGTGAAGGAAGAGACACTCAAATGCTATTCTGGCTTGCATTCCAGCTTGCATTCCGTGATTCATCAGCTTGAACGACAGATCATTGCATTGGGTTGACAGAATACCCTGCTTTCTACCCAGCTAGACGAGAGTGAAAAAGAATGGTGTAGACTGGTATCCAATAATACTGCCACTAATAAACGGCTCACAGAAAGATGTAACAATCTATCTACAACTTTAACCAATCTACAGCAGCAACTATCAAGCATTCAGCGTGGTCTAGCGGGTGTATGTGTGTTATGCATATAATTTGATGCTTTATATTGACTTATTAACTAGGACAAGAGTGAGCTAGACACTTTGTGCAGATGCGTAATGCTTGATGTTGCTTGTGAGATTGTGATGGTCCATCTTGCACATGTAAAGCACGAAGAATCACAGGGGAGCTCATCTGATCAGTCTGATCTTAACTTTATTTTTGCTCTGCAAAATGCCAAAAAGGATATTGAGGAGGACACGGCTGCTGCCAGTATCGATGCAGAGAACATAACCAATAAGGTAGAATCGAAACATGCCACTGCTGTCATTGGACGTCATAATATTAGATATCATTGTATCACCGACATCCTCAATTCCTTCTTTGTGGATGACCATCTGGAATACGGGCCCATGAAGGATACATCTCTTGGACTCCTTGCCGGTGTGTCAGATGCTCAGAATAGGGATACCACACACAAGGTGAACGAATGAAGGTTGAAGGAAATGATTGCGAGAGCCAATCCAATTGAACATGATGCTCTAAAGGCGCTCCTCAAGCTCTGCGTCTCCACTCAGACATACAGCAATGATTGACTGCTTTATCACATGTATGATCCTCTTGTCCTTTGTTATATGACACTTAAGCCTTTGTTTGTATTTGTGGTTTTCTCTTGCTAGCTGTCCACCATGCTTTTCTTTTTTTCCATGCCTTTGGTGCTGTTATTCTATTTGATTCCTACATTATTATGTCGCCTACTTTTCATTCAGATGTTAGTGCCCACAGATTTCTTTTGTTATTCATTTGCTGCACCTCTTCCTTCTGTGTAAATCTGTTCCTACTATTGTTTTGTTTTGTTCTCATGTCATTATATATCTATCTCTTTCCTCACCCCTCCTTTCTGACAGATTATAAAACACCTTGATCAACTTGAACCAGTGAAAGATACATTGATATAAGCTATGGGATTACATGAAAACTACAGCGGAAGTAGTACATGTAGACGAGGAGTCAAGCATCCATTGTTTTGACATTCACACAAAAGCTATAAAGGTCATTTAGAGCATCGCGTTCAACCAATTCAGCTCTTGCAATAACTACCTCCATCTCGTTAGTATCCACATGATGAGCAACTTCATCACCCTCCCACCAAATGTCTGATTGTTTTGTGAGCAAGTCAGCTACTAAATGATTGTTGGTATTGTCTTTGGTATCATCATCCAAGAAAATAGTCCTCAGGAAGATGGCGATCAGTTTATCATGTTTCTTTTGTGCAATGATACGAGCAGACTGGGATGTTGATACTCTTTCGAATCCATCTTCATCTGGCTTGCTAACATCATAATTAGCATCCTCCATAATCTTTTTTGTGTTGGCTTTGATAACTGCAAGGAGATCATATGCAGACAATACACATTTTTTCTGGTGTTTCGCATCTTCTCCTGGGTCGAGATATTTTATTAACACAGATCTGGCAGCATCAAGTATTGCACATCGGCATAGTCAATCTTTGTCTACCTCATTCTAATTGTGCAGTCAGCAACAAGTGTCAAATCATGTGCCTGATACATTCTTACCTTCCTTAGTTTTTCTTCTGTTTTTTGCAATGTGACCCCTCTGTGATGAATGTTGTTTTTTATATCGCTCGACACATCTTTTGTCTTTTTTTCACTGGCAGTCATGTCCGAATCCATGACTTTTTGTTCCTCCTCTATCTTCTTCAGCTCCTGTTGAACGTTCATATTTTGTACGTCTAATATTGATATTTCATGTTTGAGTTCTTTTATGATGGATTGTAACTCTGGCTCACATGCATGCATTTGTTCTTCAACTATAATCACGACTTTTTGTGATACTACGTCATTCCAAATTGCGGCTTCCGTATTCAGGTTTTTTGCCTTTTTTTTTTTTGGCATACTTGTACTGCGAGTGTTGACCTTGCCCTTTGTATCCAGGCCATCTTTTGCTTGCTCGACTCCCTCTGACGCTGCAAGTGGTATATGTTAAACTTACTCAAAAGAAAGATCAACAGGGAGATGTATGGAAGACCGAAGTGGCGTCCATGCCTTCCAGAGGGCAGAGAGACAAACACATATTCTCAGTCTCTATATCATCACCTGTAACTAAAAAAAAATGAGTGGCAGAGTGCAACATACACTATCAAATGCCACACCATGAGGACAAGAAGTGGAACATGGTCTGAGCAATGTATTTTTGGCCAACGCTACACAATACAAGTCAGCCAGATAATTTGTGACACCAATCGTGTATGCAAATATGGACATCTCAAATCGAATGCACTTGATGCACTCGAATCATCAAAGAAAAGGTGAATACTCATGAATAACAGACCTAGGTGGATTGGTGACATGCGGTGCAGTCTCAGCAGCCATCAGCTGAAGTGGAGGTTCTTCGGATGATGAGGCTGTATCATCATCATTTAGCAAAGTGACCATATGCCAGTTATTAATCCAAATTGAAATAGCAGCTCACTGGGACAATCGAAGCTCATCGACACCTTTGTTTGATAGTTGCATTGTTGAAGTTAAGGCCCTGTTTGGATCCCGCATTAACACACTGTTATTGCATGGGAGCTGGTTACCATTCTGCCACCTTTGACTGATCACGTTGTTGCCAAACATAGTCTGCATCATGAGAGGATTCTGCATCATGAGAGGGTGCTGCATCATGGCTTGTGGCTGCATGGTTGAGGGGTGGTTGATCACAGGAGGTTCACGCAACACAGGATCAGGTGGAGCCGCATGGGTATAAACTTCTGCATTCCTCTCAGCTGCTCTTGCAGCTGAGTATGACTTGTGTGGCTTTCTATCTAGAAGTTTAAGAGCCTCAGGTGGATCAGTGTAGGTCACTCCTGGCGTGTTTTGGTGCTTAGAAATAACAATAGACATTTTGAGTGAGATATATAGACTTGTGCGCGAAATGACAATTTAAGACACAAGAAGTTTTGCGTGCTCAGCAACATCCTCCATAGTGTATGTGACATGCTCCCACATACCTTTCAGTGTTGCGCACAGTTTACCGCTGTGCTCATCACATGTGAAGCTTGCTACAATCTTGCATGTGATTTCCTCAATCTCATTATCGTATGTGCTCTTTGCGTTATCGAGTGGCGCTACTGTCGGCTTAGCTTTTACCAGAGTCTTTTTGCCCCTTTTGCCCTGCACATTAGAATCCTATCCAGCCAGAATATCTGAGTTGAAATAGCTGGCAATGAAACACAATTGAACAAACCTCTGGGAGATCTCTGATGATGATCTTTGGATCACTTTTGGTTTTCATCTTTTTGGCCACTTGCTCCTTGCAGTGTTTGCGGACCTCTGCGAAGACCTTATCCAATGCACTCTAATTATCTAGATACTCTGGAAGGTATTTGTTTGGGCCTTCTTTGATACACCATGGGCCCTCAACTCCAAGATGCGTGATGATGCAGGAGCCCCCTGTCACCTTTGCAACCTCGACCAACAAATCATTTAATAGCATGTTGGAGCACAAGATCAGCTCCCGTCTGCTGATGCCGTCCAAAACCAAGACCCTTACTTCAATCACATCTCTGTCTGCCCTGTCTGTGGCTGGTATTGATGTAACCATCCCTTGTGCCTTGGCTGTTCCAAGGGAAGGAATACTCCAGTCGGCAGGGCCATCTGATATACATGTAAGACCATGTTTATGATGTAAAAATATCTCTTACCCAGCAAAAAAAAGCTGCTGTCAGATGGGAAGTTGGGAACTTCCTCATAAGTACTGTCTAACTGTAGAGTTTCATCAGCAGGGCCATTATAACCCCCGGCTCGTGCCACATCAAGGACTGAGATTTCTGCTACAGCAGCTAGATTGACGTTGACATTGTCATTGTCATCATTGTCATCACTGTTGTAATCCTGTTTGCGACAGTTCCAAAGGAAGAGAGTAAAAGCAGAATGTCAGTACAAGTATGCATAGATTCTCAAGACGTCCAAGTCACCTTTCTGGCATGCTTTTTCAGTGGCCTCCTGGTCGGTTTAGTGTTCAAATTGAAAGGCGTTCAAGGCACAGGGGTTTGTGGGGACTTGTGAATGGCTAGTTTTGCTTTGGGGCTTGCAGCTGCTTCTGCGATCTTTCTTGGTCAACCACGGGGATGCTTGGGTGCATTTTTGATAGCCTTGGCTTCCTCAGCTGCTTTGGCCTTTTTGGAGGGGATTTTGGTATGTTGAGGAGGCATAAGAGAAAAAAATCCATGTGGAAAAGTGAATATGCAATGCTTAGATTACGGCATTCAGTTAGTGCTCTGGGTATATAAGGTCAGAAACTGTAAAAGGCAAGTCCTAGCACACTTCTTCATCCCAGCTGTACAGTAAGGTATTGGGGGCCCGCCAGATAGAGATCAGTCCATATGACAATGGCTGAGATATATGTAAGCTCACACCCGCCCTGTCCTCTCTCATCACTCACGCCACGCAGTTGCGTTGTCTCAGACATATCCCCTTGTTGCACCACACTAGATCTCGATCACAACATGGAGAGCCATAAGGAGGAAGAGGACCAGCTAAGTAGCAGCACAAGTGGGTCAGCGTCCCATGATCTCCTTGAATCATTAACATTGGACAGTAAGTCAGAGCAAGTTGCTTTCTTTTTTCACCCCTTTCAATTTATCTTTGGTTTGCAGCTTCTACAGGGATCTTTATCCAGATGATGGCAAAGACGGCGGCGGCTGAAGCCACCTTATCAAAAGAAAAAGGTGAATCCTTAGAAATTCAAGGTGAGAAAGAGACCCGCGCTGGACAGTGGCTGACAGCAGGGAGGAAGTGAAAGCAGGGTATGAAAACATAGTGAGAGGAGTTATCTGCACAGATCAAAAAAGTTGCAGAAGAAGTGGCACACCAGCGGGCACAATTGGAGCAGCAGCAGGCAGAACTGGAGTGGCAGCAGGCGGAGAACCATGCAGAAGTCGATCAAAAGCTAGACTACGTTCAGTCTTCAGTGGACATTCAGAAAGAATTGCACAATGCAGGAGCTGCCACAATGCAAAATCAGATCCATGTGCTGGAGCGAGCTCTTATATTGAACATAAGCAGGTCCCTATTTTGGCCATTAATAAGCAAACTTACTGGGATTAATTTTACCATCAGTCAGTGGAGGTGCATAATGCTATACTGCACCGACACCTCCTCGACTATGGGTGCCATTGTTTCTATGACGGAATGTATTTTTTCCTCAATGACTACCTATGATACTGGTATAGCCCTCTCCACGCTTCCATATTCGAAGTGCCAGCTGAAGAGAGCATTGTCTTGCTGAGCTCTCATGTGTCAGTTGCATCTGCTAGCAACACCCCAACCTCGGAATACACATAGCTTCCAGTAGAGCAGGGATTGGAGTCATTGGCACCGATTAAAAAGAAAGCTGCAAGACAGGCAAAGGCAAAGGCAAGAGATGAGGCAAATGTGCTTGCGAAGGAGGCCGTAACCAAATTATTCAAAGAACGTGCAGGACTTATCGGAGTGGAGATATCTGAGGCTGCAATAGAAAAGGAAGGCAGACCATGGGTGAACAAATGGTATCACTCACTCAATGCATACCACCAGCTTGACACATTGGCGTGGACGACATTCTGGAAAAAAATAGCTGTTGGCGATAACATCACCAAGACGTGGACTAGTAAACTAACGGGCAAAAGAAAGATGAGAGAATATGGGGAGTTTGATGCAGATGAACTCAACGTCTGGCTTGCCACCCTGCTGGGCTATGTGGCAATGCTGCATGCACAGGAGAGACAACTTCAGGGCAAACAAGACAGATTTGGAGTAGTCGCTGAGACCATCTGTGACAGCTTTCTCTGGCTCAAAAATGTCTATGCAAATCGTAACGATATCTGACAACCCATCAAGCTGCAACTTTTGATCACAAAAGTCTGTGCCATTGGGGAGGAGGACTGGCTTTGCTATGTACAGCATGCTGTGATGCAAATCAAGGGAACTTTGAAGGAGTTGGAAGGAAAAATTAATGATGCTATGTTCGCTCATGCTATGCTTGCACAAAAGCAACAGTTCTACGCAATCTTGGTAGATGACTGGGAGCTTCGTGAGGATGGGAATTCATATGCGCACCCGAGCTCCCCGCCAGATGAAACTTTGAAACATCTTTGGGAACATGTGGTGCTTGAGGCCAAAACAAAGTTTCCAAGCCATGGGAGGGACCTAGAAACACTGCTCGGTATGGTGACAACTGATTTCACAAATCTTGAAGTCAACACCGCTGTGGCACCCATGGACCTGCTGCTTGCAGCTGCTGTGCCTCAGCAGGCTCAACAGTAAATTATTCCTCTCCTTGGTTTCATGACTTTGCTTTTGTTCTTTATGCAAACATTTCCTTCATCTTATGTAGTCCACTTGTAACAGTGATCAAAAAGTGAACAAATGACAATTTAGAGCTTATTTATAAATCTACATATCCCTAGCAGTCCTAGCCAATTCACCTGAGCACATCGTCAGAGGATTTCACTTGAGAATTGAGGGTAGCTACGCACCAGGGCCAGCGGACATACCCGCAGTGTTGGTAGAAGGCTTGACAGTCATTTGCGCTAATCGACATAATCTCTCCATAAAGCCATGCATACACCACAACATCTCCTCCTTCTTCCAGCAGGGCAAGTCGTCAAAGTCGAGTTTTGAGTAGCGAGAAGGCCAATTTGATTGGATTGAAATCTGGAGAGTATGCAGGAAGGAATTCAAGCTTCATGCCGCTAGACACATGATTACAGAATGCATCAGTGCTGGAGTGATGCATGGGAGGAAAAAGCACTGCACCTGGATTTGATCAACTCACAAATTTCATTCGACTTGTGGATAGCACAGTTGTCCATGACAATGACTGAGTTCGATCCTGGAAAAGGTTCCATATGATTGAGGAGACATGCGATGAAAGCGGTAAAGGATTCTGTATTGAATGAGCCTTCCAAGATGACGCAGTTGAGCATTCCATCAAGAGAGATTGCTGGAAGGATTGAATACCTGGAGGAAGTTTGACATATGACACCCTGAGGTATGACGGGACTATGCATACCTCTTTCCCCTGGCGAAAAACTGTTTGCAGCTGGCTTGATGCCCACATAAAGCCCATGCCTTTTTTCTCAAGAAAGTGCGATGGTCGCAAGCACTTTCGTCAATGAACACGAGCTGTTCAGCTTCGTATTTCTTGCTGATTTTGAGACTATTGTATTCGCGCAGTCTTGCTGCATTCATGTGCCTTCTTTGAAATCTTCGACCAGGTTGGATTTGGGCTCGACTAGTTGAAAACAAAAGACCATACCCTTTTCATAGTGAATCCAGCCCGTTCCAATGTCCTCCATATTGTAAAGTCCAAAATGTATTTACCAGAAGACGCACTGAGCTTCTGCCTCAGCTCATCAAGGAATAGGTCCCTGCGTTGATCAACTGAACTGAGGAGATACTGGTGGCAAATAGAATCCTGATGAGCAACGTCCATCAGCACTGGCACACTACACCTCACCTGTACATCTGGATAGTCCAACAGCCTTGGCCAGCCAGTCCTCTTTCCATCTCTCTTGATGCCCCCAGTAGCCTCCCAGTCTTTTATGATCCAATAGATTGTTTGATGATTGACATCCATCAACGCAGAAAGATGGTCCATGGTGAACTCATCAGATTGGTGCAGCTTGAAGAGAATGGATCATGCATCGTTCGAGAGGGCCTTGCCACACGTCATTGTGGTGGGAGAGAAGGGTGTTTTTGTGGTGAATGTGTTCATGTGCCAACCCCTAATCCACATATACCACTGACCATTGTAGCACACCAACCTCTCTTCAGTGAAGCCATCTGCTCTTCTGTCTAGACTGTGGGCAACAATGGTTATGCCTTGCTCTTGACCAAGAAGAGGCTGCCAGCTGTTGCTGTTCTGGATCTGAAAGGACGTCTTCGAGTCTGTTTGCATGAACAGACACTTGTGTATCTACTAGTTGTCCTGCATGGTGGATACGCTCACCTGGTATGCTGGTGAGATATCTGCAGCCATCTCTTCTTGAGATGGAGTAGTACTTATGAAGCAACACGTTGTTCCTAACTTCTATATTTCAGATGTGCAGGTGGTGCATGGTGCTACGGCGCACAGGTCAAAAATAAATTACCACTAGTGTCAAATCAAGGCGGAGGGGCCCCCAAATAACCCAGGCTGTAGTAGATAGGATTGTATATGTAGTGCAAGAAGTTTTGTATTTTTACCTGTCAAATTGGCAGAGCTGTATGAAATGGACTGTCCAAACCTGGGTGAGAGCAGGTGTCCAAAGAACAGAAACATCCCCATTACACCACAAATAGTGCACAGAATGACACCAAACTTATGCATGGGATTGCCATACACGTGAACCTAATTTACAGATGGAGAAAAAAAAATTACAGGATGAGAGGAAAGGGGTATGATTTCCACATATAGTGAGGGTGAGGTGTTGAAACAGGGCTGGTCAACATTGTTTGATTTATTTTGACAAACATATTCATCTAACCTCGGATATTTTTACAGATTCAGATTTGGACGAGCAAGTACATTTGTTTGAGTGCTTAATGAACATGTATCGTGAGGAATTGACACAGTAAATCATCATTTACTTGAATTTTGGCAGTTATGCCGCAAGACGTGTCAAAACCACATGAATTTGATGTGTGACAATACTTCTGAAAAGGGCAGTAAAATTTGCATGCTGACTATCTCTTGACATAGAATATCAGTGAATAGTATATGGAAGTCATAGTTATATTGTACAATTTCATTCTGTCAACTGGCTTTTGGCTCAATATTTCATCAAAGACAAATTGCAATATGAAATTTACATGTCTGTATGAAGTTGTCTCCATTGAGTTCGATAGCAAGCGATTCGTAAAACCTAAACCAAAAAGGTTGGTAGTCAGCTTATCACCTGTCTTACTTATCGGCAAATTGCGTAAGTTGTGATGACCCTTCCCCAAAGAATACCTGGTTACTCCACGTACCCACAGTCCCAGCATACAAAAGGGCATGAACGATGTGAATTATCCCTCTCAGTCTTTCATTGCTGTCCACTTCACTACTCTACCTTGATCTGTGCCGTGAGAATATTCGAAGAAGTCGATGGTGTAATCTCGGTTTGTCTTTGACTCATTCTGCATTGTATTTGTGTCTTACTAACACCTGGTGCTTGCCTTCCTTGTTTGTGTCTATGACTGTGACTTTCATACAAATGGCCACCCAGGCATTCGTTCCGAACTCGTCATCTCCCCCACCCAACCCCTCGGCATTCGATATAGTATTAGTAAGTCTACTCTGTCTGCCATCCGCAACATTCAAATTAGTGACATTTTGTAGTTGAAAGTCAAAGATCGCCACAAACTTGCAGTGGCTCTGGTGTCCACCCAACCACATCTGAGTATGCCCAACATTGACGTGGAATCTCGTGCCCAAATGGTCGAGGGTTTAATGGATGGAGTGTTGAGTCTATAGAAAAGGGTTCGTGAACTAGAAGAAGGTGCTGTATTGAAGAAGGACCTCGACACTGAAAACAAGAATGTGGAGGACTGTTTGGCCTTGTTCATGATAAATACAATGTCAAAAAAAGAATATGGAAAGGCGTCGGAGGTGATGAGAAAAGATTATGAGGCCAAGATTATTGCAGCAATGAAGGAAATGTACAACACTTACAACGCCGACACGCTTAGCGTGCTAGATTTGAACATGACATGGGGACAAGTATGTTATTTACATACCTTCTTGGCTTAATTCTGATGCTTGAGATCCAGGACCGGCCATCAGTAGATCTTATCTTCTACCGACAGCTACTGGAGCTCATGGGCAATGAGATTGCCAAGGAAATAGAATTAGCAAAACAGTGGGAGACTGGTCATCGGCCTTCTTCTAATCTCACCTTTGACAAATATTTAACTGACTTAAAGAAGGCCGCTGGCTACACTGGACAGACAAAGATGGATACTGGATGGACAGTGCTCATGTATGAGAAGATGAAACCAGACATTGAGCAAGTCAAAGACTATTTGCGATCTAAACTGCAGGACAAGAAGGCACAATTGGAACGAAACTACAAGTACGTGCTTACAGATGACGCGGATGCCATCAATCGGTGTAGAGCCATGCTGATCATCCCATCACCGCCAATCACTCCAGAAGCACTCAAGAACTGGTTCTGACATGTACCGATCAGTACTGGACTCAACCCGATCAGTCCGGTTTTGAATCAGAACCTCGCGATTGCATCAGCAACACATTCCGAGGCCTCCGAATGCATGACGGAACATACCAGAGATCTTATCTGGATGATTAGGGATGTGGTCACATGGAGCATACAGCCAAGACATGTACCGGACTGCTGTCTGACGACAGGAGCCACGTACCGATTGGACGATCTGAGTTCTGGTGGAGCACCAGTATGGTTGGATGCGATGCAGACATTTTTCTTCATTATGATTTATGTTTTTCCTATGTTCTTCTGATTTCTATGCACTCTATGCGCACCTCTATGACCTATGACTTTCCTTTCAACTTCTCTATGTTTCAACTGATATGCACGTTATGCCCGTATGGAAATTATTAACTGTAGATAGATCTTTGGACTTAGTATTACGATTACTGAGTTTACGAAGTATCGTCTTTTGTTGTGGGCCGAGATAAAGTCCCCAATTTGGGTTTTTGTCAGCTTTTATAAGCTGATGGCATACCATATATGTTAATTTTGGACCCCTTTTCTGCTAAATTGAGCGGTGGCGATGAAGTCGTTCACTGCTTTTGTGGCTGTACAGTGCTCACTTTCTTCATCAACATATTTAATTTTATTCAACCATCCAATTCTCAAGCTTGAGGCATGTAAAAAAACTTCAGACAATTCTCTGTCTGTCTATATATTTTTTGTAAAATAAAGTGGCCTGGTTGAATTAAAAATCGGTCGAAAGCAGAGTTGACGACAGTGCCAACATGTGATCTCCAACCTCAGTGGGAGGCACCGTCGACGAGTCTGTCTCCTTCACCTTTCTCTTGGGATTTCTCTGCTTTTTTCTTTATCACACTACATCACTGCTTGTCTTGGTAGCCGTCCCGTCACAGCTGCCTGCCTGCCCACCTGCACTGCTCGAGGCAACGAAGAGGTCGACAACAGCATGGCAAGAGGACCTCCAATCGCTCTTTCATCGCGCGAAGGATTGCTTCCCAGACGACGTCTGGGATCTAATGGATGAGGACGCGATGGACAAAGGCCGCAACGCGGACTCGGAGGTTCGGGGACATAAAGGTGAGCACAAGCGCAGAACCTACCACCTGTCCTTGAGACTAACAAATGCTAGCTATCGTTTATGCTCGTGCACTACTCAGTCCCCAGGCGCACTATTTCTCGTTCCGCCCGACACCTATCGCGTCCCCACTTCCTTTCGCTGCCTCTCCGACATCGTCTCTTCCAATGCCGACAACATCTGCACACTCTCTCAACCTTGGCGTTGAGTTCCCCTACCGCCTCGATGTGCTCCACTTCACCTTCCCAATTCTGGCCTATCTCCCCTGCGCCCTCTGTAATCGGCTCCCTCACGCGCATATCTCTCAACCATAATCCCGCGTTACTCGCCAATGAGCTCGAGTATCTCTATACAGGAAAGGGATTTGGGGATGTGTTTGAGTTTTTGTTCGATGCGAACGAGGAGGGCCGGGAAGGCGACGCCAATGTGGAAGAGGCACGCGTCGACAAGCTTCGGAAGGACCTTGTCTTCATGTGGAGGTCTTGTCTGTATTCTGACAGTCGCATTGAACTACACAGCGATATGCCAACAATGGGTGCTCCTTGCAATGAAGAAGAGACGACCGCCGTCTTCTGCTCGCATCGATTCGTTCTTGTTTCGCGTGCGCCATATCTCTACGATCAACTCATCACCTATGGTCTCAAGAATACCCCTGCCCGGCGAGCTCACGACCCTTCGCCTTCCCTTGCCTCCCACGAGTGCGAGCGGCATACCACGCGAGACCCGTGAACAGCGTCAGCAACGACGGCAGCAGCAATGAGAACAGCGTCGGCGTGAGCAGGCCCAAGAACTCGTCAGACTGCTCGCTATCGAACGATCCCTTGCGAACGCCGAGGTGAGTCATCCATCATCTTTGTTATTGGCTGACTGATCTGAGGGCCTTTCAGGAAGAACAAAGTGTTGCCACATTGGATGCTGAGACGTTCGTCTCAACTGACACGTCTGCGAATGCGACGCCGTCTGGCTCAGGTATCCCAACAAGTACGGTCATCGTACCAGGGCGTGACAGATCTGGCAAGTCGTGGCGCGCCGAGTTTGGGACACACAGCCGAATGCACGCGAGCAGGCAACTGCGGTGCGTCGATGGCGCGCTCTCTAACAATTCGCGCCCGGATGGTGGCAGAAACGGCAACGCCCTCGACATCAACTTCGAGGCCTGACACAGAGACGGAGGATGATGGCGAGCCGGATGCGGATGGTGATGTCGAGATGGAGACGACGACATCACACGACCAGGACATGGACGAAGACTTGCCCCCGCCTCCTTCACTTCCCCACGGACGTCGGACCGTCGGAATCGTTGCAGACTCTCCCTGACCAGCGGCGACCGGTGCAGCCGATGTAGGTGTCGCGGGTACGCCTGATGCGCTCGATGTCGATTTGGATGCACAGACCGTTATCGACACGAATGCAGCGGACGATGACGTCGCAGATGGTATTGTTGCACTCGATCAAAATGTAAACGATGACCTCGCTATGGGTGTCCCGCCAGGTGCTCCCAGTGCTATCGACACGACGCCTGGGATGCCGCCTCCCCCGCCGGGCATGCCTATTTTTCTCCGCTGGCGAACCTTCGAGTTCGCGGATGCCGCCAGAGGTACTCGCGCAAAAGTCCCATAAGTGGATCCAGATGCAGAACAAGCGCTATGGCGAGAAGCGCAAAGGTGGATTCGTTGATACTAGGAAGCAGATGTGCCTTTGTTCCATTGGTAAGTGACATGCAACTTGAGCGCTGACGAGGCATGTTCTGTTGTCTACAGGATCTTCCGCCCGAGCACGTTCGCAAGATTATAAAAGATTATGGAGACACGAGTAACCGCACGTTCCGTAATGATAAGCGTGTACATCTCGGTGCGCTCAAATACGTCCCCCATGCGGTCATGAAACTGCTCGAAAACCTCCCGTATCCCTGGGAGCAGGTCCGCGAAGTGCATGTCCTCTACCATATCACGGGTGCAATCACTTTTGTCAACGAGATTCCGCGTGTCATTGAGCCGGTGTATCATGCTCGGTGGAGCTCCATGTGGCTTGCTATGCGTCGCGAGAAGCGCGACCGTCGACACTTCAAGCGTACGCGCTTCCCATTCTTCGACGACGAAGAACCTCCTCTCGACTATGGGGACAACGTGCTGGATGTCGAGCCGCTGGAAGCCATTCAACTTGACCTGGATGAGGAGGAGGACAGTGCTATAATTGATTGGTTTTATGATCCGAAGCCATTGATTGACACTCCGCACGTCAATGGTTCGTCCTACAAATACTGGTCGCTTTCACTCCCCATCATGGCCAACTTGTATCGACTCGGTCGGTCACTCCTCTCGGATCACACCGACAGTAACTCGAGTTACTTGTTCGACAAGAAGTCTTTCTTCACCGCTAAAGCACTCAATCTGGCCATTCCTGGTGGTCCTAAGTTCGAGCCTCTGTATAGGGACATGGGCTCTTTTGACGAGGATTGAACGAGTTCAATGACATCAACAAGATCATTATTCGTCAGCAGAGTCGTACTGAATACAATGTTGCTTTCCCGCACCTGTACAATCCTCTTCCACGTTCTGTGCATATTTCGCCTTACCACACGTTGAAGAACATCTAGATACGCACGGACGATCCTGACTTGCCTGCTTTCTACTTCGATCCGCTCATTAACCCTGTCTCCCCTCGTGGTTTCCAACCAAAGAATGCGCTTCTCGTTTCTCATGAGGACGAAATCTTCGGACCCAACGGCGCGGACGAGGATGAATTCGAGCTACCAGATGAGGTTGAGCCATTCCTCTCGGATAAAGATTTGGAGAAGGAGAGCACTGCGGACGGTATTGCCTTATGGTGGGCGCCGGCGCCTTACAGTCGCCGCTCGGGACACATGCGCTGCGTGCAAGATGTAGCATTGGTGAAGAATTGGTACTTGGAGCACTGCCCACCGAACCAGCCTGGAAAGGTTCGCATGTCGTACCAGAAGCTGCTCAAGTGCTTTGTTCTCAACGAGCTGAAGACGACGCCGGAGAAGCTGATGACGAAAAAGAACCTGTTCCGTCAGTTGAAGGCGACGAAGTTCTTCCAGACCACAAAACTGGACTGGGTGGAGGCTGGTTTGCAAGTGTGCAGGCAAGGATACAACATGCTGAACTTGCTCATCCGTCGCAAGGTATGATCGTTGGGAAAGCTGCGTTATATCATTCTGACTTCCAATCCTTGAATTACCTTCATCTCGATTACAACATGATTCTGAAGCCGGTAAAGACGCTCATGACGAAGGAACGCAAAAAGGCTCGCTTTGGAAATGCATTCCATTTGTGCCGTGAAATTCTTCGCCTCACGAAGCTCGTCGTCGATGCGCACGTCCAATTCCGGCTTGGCAATGTGGATGCCTTCCAACTGGCGGATGCATTGCAGTATATCTTCGCACATATCGGCGTGCTCACCGGCATGTACCGTTACAAGTACAAACTTATGCGTCAGATCCGGACGTGCAAAGATCTCAATCATCTAATCTACTATCGCTTCAATACGGGACCTGTTGGTAAGGGCCCAGGCTGTGGGTTTTGTGCTCCAGGTTGGCGAGGGTGGCTCTTCTTCATGCGTGGAATTGTACCGCTACTTGAGCACTGGCTCGGAAACTTGCTTGCGCGTCAGTTCGAGGGTCTCAGCAGCAAGGGCATCGCAAAGACGGTCACGAAGCAGCGTGTCGAATCGCACTATGACTTGGAATTACGCACTGCCGTGATGCACGATATTCTTGATATGATGCCGGAGTCGATCAAGCAGAACAAGGCGAAGACTATCTTGCAGGACTTGTCGGAAGCGTGGCACTGCTGGAAGGCAAACAGTACGTCGTTTGGTTGAATCTGGACTTTGCGTACTAAGCCTTATTCTACAGCTCCATGGAAGGTCCCGGGCATGCCGACTGCAATCGAGAACATCATCCTGTGGTACATCAAGAGCAAGGCGGACTGGCGGTGCTCGGTTGCGCACTACATTCGCGAGTGTGTCAGGCGCGGTGCGACTGTCGACAAGGCTGTGGTCAAGAAGAACTTGGGGCGTCTTACTCGACTGTACTTGAAAGCTGAGCAGGAGCGTCAGCATGGTTACCTCAAAGATGGACCTTACGTTAGTGCTGAGGAGGCTGTTGCGATCTACACATCGACGGTCCACTGGCTTGAGAGTCGGAAATTGCACCCATCCCATTCCCGTAAGATTCAATTAACTATGTTTTTAAGTAATTCCCATTGATGTTTCCATACAGTCCCCTTTCGTACAAGCATGACGCGTACAGCGTCAAAGGTCGTCTTAACCAATCTCAGCGTGAGCAGCTTGCTCTCATTGAGCAGGCGTATGACAATCCACACAAATGTATGTTCTTTTTCTAATTGGTCGTAGGGTGTAGCTTATTGATTCGCGTGCAGGTCTGTCTAGGATCAAGTGTCTCTTGCTCACTCAGCGAGCCTTCAAAGAGGCAGGCATTGAGTTCTTCGACACATATGACAAGCTCGCATATCTTGACCAGTTCTTATTCTTTGAGGCTGACAGGCGCGGGTTATTCCCGGCGTGGATCAAGCCTGTGGACACTGAACCTCCTCCCCTTCTAGCGTACAAGTGGTGCCAGGGTACCAACAACTTGACGGACATCTGGGAGACGAGCGAGGGCGAATGCGTAGTGATGATGGAGACCGTACTGTCGAAGGTCTACGAAAAGATTGACCTGACCCTTCTCAACCGTCTGCTCCGTCTTATTCTCGATCATAATCTTGCGGGACTATATCACAGCGAATAATAACTGTGTTCTCACCTACAAAGACATGGCATATACGAACACATACTGCAGTTCTCTGCCTTTGTCTTCCAATACTATGGTCTTGTCCTCGATCTTCTCATCCTCGGCTTGCAACGCGCAAGTGAAGTGGCGGGTCCCCCACAACTGCCCAACAATTCCCTGCAGTACCGTGATTCTGCGACCGAGACACGCCATCCAGTCCGTCTCTATTCTTGTTATGTTGATCATTTGCATATTTTATTCCGCTTCACCGCCGAGGAATTACGCGACCTTATACAACGTTACCTCAACGCGAATCCGGATCCAACAAACAACAACGTTATTGAGTTTAACAACGAGAGATGCTGGCCGTTGAAGGGAAGTGAATCCCGTTTGGCTTCAGGTATCGCACACTACCTTACTTTACGAAGGATGACTTCAGCCCAGAGGCGCGCGGTTTCGTTGAGAACTCGTATCTTCGTGGATTAACTCCGCAAGAGTTTTTTTTTTCCGCGCTATGGCTGGTCGCGAAGGTTTGATCGATACCGCTGTCAAGACGAGCGAGACTGGTTACATTCAGCGTAGACTTGTAAAGGCACTCGAAGACGTGGCTGTCTGCTACGACGGGACTGTACGAAACTCACTGGGTGACCTGATCCAATTCGTGTATGGCGAGGATGGTATGGACGGTGCTTTTATTGAACGGCAAACGATCAAAACGTTCGGTATCAATGATCGCAAGTTCGAACATCGCTATCGGGTTGACATCACTGACCCGAAGGGTGGATTCCTTCCTGGTGTTTTGCAAATCGGTATCGACGACTCATCCTCCGGCAAAAACTCGACGAGGAATACAACCGTCTTCATGAGGATCGTAAATTGCTCCGTGAATTCATTTCCCCGGGCCGTGACAATTCCGCTGCCCACTATCTTCCTGTCAACCTGAACCGCATCGTGCAGAACGCAACGCAGATTTTCCATATCGACCGCAGAAAACCGAGCGATCTGGAGCCGGTTTACATCGTTGAGCATGTGCAGCAGCTGGCAGACCGCCTCATCGTTGTGCACGGCGATGATCTTTTAATAAAGGAGGCTGCCGAGAACACTTCTGTTGCATTCCACATGCACCTTCGGGCGACGTTTGCCACACGTCCAGTCCTAGAGGAGTTCCATCTCAACAGAGAAGCGTTTGACTGGGTCTTGGGCGAGGTGGAGACGAAGTTCAACCAGTCGGTCGCTCATCCGGGTGAGATGTGCGGCACACTCGCTGCCCAGTCGATCGGTGAGCTGGTGACGCAGATGACACTAAATACCTTCCATTACGCTCGTGTTTCAAGTAAAAACTTCGCGCCCGGTGTGCCGCGTCTTAAAGAAATCATCAACGTCGCCATGAATATCAAGACTCCGTGTACCTGGACCCAGAAATTGCTGCTGTCGACACAAGGACCAAGTCGGTGCAAACAGAACTTGCGTACACATCGCTGCGTACCGTTACAGCGGCGGTCGAGATCTACTACGATCCTGATTCAAGTACAACGATCATTGAGGAGGATAAGCATTCTTCGTCATCTCCGACGAGGAAATTGAGTCGGGTCTTCATATTCAGTCACTATGGCTACTTTGTCTTGAGCTCGGTCGCTCGATGATGCTTGACAGGAAACTTATGATGAACTACGTTGCTGGCCGTATCGCGGAAAGCTTTGCCATTGCCAAAAATGCCATCTAAGGAAAATATCGACCCTGAAGATCCTCCCAATACAGGCAGTACATTGACGATTAAAGGGAAGGGGAAGGGGAAAGGGCGGGCGGATGCCATCATCGCAGACAACAGATCTCTGCAATCGAGTGACAACGGATCAAATACAACTCTCGCTACATTGCGGCTCAAGGAAGCGAATGACACCATTACCCTCAATTGAGTGCCTGCGGGGGAGACGGCGTCTGCAGGCGAGACGGACATGCTGCAACCCCGTGGCGCTACATTGGACATCAGCATTCCATGTATCATTACTTCAAAGCGGAAGCGGTTCCGCGCATTCGCCCGTTATATCGGCGAGGTTGAGGATGAGAGCGGGCCATGGGTCGGCGTTGAGGTGCCCGTGAGCGATGCTTGGGCAGACGATCAGCTGGAGGGCCGCCAGTGGAATGACGGCTCATGGGGTGACGTGCGCTACTTTGACGTTGGAACTTTGGCATCAGAATGGGGCAATGACAAATGCATGACCCACCGGCAACGCAATTTGATGAATAACTATGGAACTAGCATTATTAGTGGCTAGAAGGGCACGAAGCATGAGGGGGAGCAGCTCAGCGTTGACCACAAGAAGTGTTTCTGTAGCACGTCGCCACCAGTGTTGGACGTGTCGAACGTGGAGTATCGAGGTCTCTTTGTGAGGCCACAGCAGGTGCTGTATGTTGTAGATGCTGTCGGTTCAGACTTGTGAATCTTGGAATATATTTAAGTTTGGATTCCTGTCCTTTTTCTTTTTCTTTCTTTCTTTCTTTTACCCTGCTCCCATGTTTAGTCACTCCTTGCTCTCACAGTGGGCAAAAATATATTCTGGAGCCTCCGGAATTCTGGTCAGATGGGAAACCTCCCCTCCCGATTGGTTGATCAGTATTATGACTAAAATTCCACAGGGTCCAGAATTTGTTTTTGTCCACTGTGTCTGGGCAGATGCCCTCATCACTGAAATCACTTGCTGGCATGTTCATATTCCTCTCTTATCTACTCAATCAGATTGCTCTAGATTCTTGAATTGCACCTTTTGGAGACTTTTTTAGTCAGCTTTTGAATACTGTCAGTTTTTTAGTTAGTACATTTGTGTTGAGTTTCTGTACAAACAGTAATCGTAGCTTGCCATCCTAATGGCCCACTACCTCAAGTAAATATGCACCCCATGTTGTAGGTAGAGGACAAGTCAGTTCTACCGCAGAGTCTCCCTCAGATAGGGTAACTTGAGTGCGATCCGTCTTAGTTCTCATAAAACCCATAGTCGTTCCATCTTCATCTTAGCATCTCGTCTCTCGAAACCGCCTCTCGTCTCTTACTCCGTAACTCGAACCTCATCGCTTGTCGTGATCACATTGTACTGGTGTTGATTACCCACACGTACCAACTCCGTACCGGTCAAGTACAGACCCGACAGGAGTTCCCAACCTTAGTTCTCGATATCGACGCATACCGGCGCGTACCGAAGTGTACCGACGCGTACTGGTATGTCGAGTGATCTCTCCACAGTCAACCCCTAACCTCCCAGAGCAACGCGATCACATCCCCAAAAGGACCACTGATCCCAGACACCCCTAAGTCAGGATCTACAAGTGGAGCCCACCACGAGGGGGTTAAACGTGTCACGATCCTCACGTCCACCGTGTTTGTCACATGGGACATCTCAGCAGACTATTGAACCCCCTCACCCATATTGAACCGCTAACGCTTGGCAGCATAGATGCCGTATTGAAGAGCGCGCTACAGATTCATTCTGAGTCTGTAGAGCGTTACCTTGATTCGGACTTAGAACAACTTAACATGTCATTCGACTCCAGAGCGCAGTCTCCCTTCTCATTAATCAGCTCATCCACAGTTCCGTTGACAGTCCCCTCAGCTCCATCGACTAGCTCGTCACCACTAACCGAGCTCGAGAGCGACAACCCAGATGAAACCACTCAGCTCGTCCTACCCGATCCTAGTTTGTCCATACCGGGACAGATGTCTTCGCCCGTTGGTATGTTGTCAGTTCCATCAAACCCAGTTAACACACAGGCTATGTGGCCTCGGACGTCGACTGTGGTAGCTCTGGTACAGCCAGTACCCCCAGTTAGAATCATGTCAAACCATCCTCCACGACGCAGAGCTAGAGACGCTCCCTTCTTTGACGGACACAACCCATTAGACCTTCCTCGGTACTTCAAGGATATCGAATATATTGTGACCGACTGCAACTTAGATGACACGGTGAAGATCCGGTATGCAAAGTATTATGCTTCAAGTTCTATAGCTGAGCTGTGGGATACCGCCGATGGTGTCGGTACAGGAGTGAGCGATTGGACGAAGGCGAAAGAGGCGATTATAGTGTTTTACCTGGCTTTGGTGCCTGGTGTGCGCTTCACCCAGGAAGACCTCGATAGGCTCATCGAGGGTTGGAAGAGTAAGGGCCTACAGTCGAGGGAGGATTTCGGAGAGTATAAGAGAGAATTCATGGTGAGGTTGAAGTATTTGGAGCATAACTTGATCATTTCAGCAGAGGAAGCGGCATGCACATTCATCCAAGCCTTTACAGGCAAACTGAAGGACAGGTTGCAGCAGCGCCTGGAGACGAAAGAGCCCGACCCATCCCCAGGCAAACCGTATACGATTGATCTGGTGGTAAAGCATGTGGACTACATCTTGGCCGGTACGGTTTTCGATGACGCACCGACAACTCGAGTGCCCGACCTGACAAATCAGTCAAAGGTAAAGTCGGAGGAAGTAGATATTGGTACGGTGTGGGAAGCGGTCAAGAACATTCAGGTTCAGGTGCAGTCACTCGGGCAAAGACCGCCACCAGCGATGACGTCCCAGAGGAGTCCCGGGTGTGTGTTCTGTGGCAACACGAGCCACTACATTAGGTCATGCCTGAAGGTGCTGGAGTATATCCAGGCAGGGAAGTGTGTGAGGGATGCGAACAGAAAGGTGATGCTACCAAATGGAGGGTTCATACCGAGCACGGCGGTGGGTAATAATTTGATGGAGAAGATAGATTCACTACGTCAGGAGACCAGTACGGCCTCAGTTAACCTCATAGAGGTGGCAACGTCGACGACAACGGGTACCGAAGTGTCAGAAGGCCCAGCAATGATGGCCGAGATTGTGGAAGAAGTATCAGATGAAGAGTTGGAGGTGGCGCAGTACGAAACGTTGTTGAACGAAGCAAAGAAGCGAGCGTCAGTGGCAAAGAAAGCCAAGTTCGATGGAGTCGAGATACCGGTATGACCGAAACCCGGTCCAGTGAACGTACCGACGACCTCGAATGCGAAATCAAGCATACTGAAGCCAGCGGGTAACCTGAACATTCCCCAGGAGAGCAGATCGACGACAAATTCGGGTGGAAACCAGCCACAGTTCCAGTACATCGCTCCAATTGAGGATCTGGTGACAGTTCAGAAGGTATTGTTGAGGACATTAGACTCGGTGGTAATGGTGACACAGCGGGAGCTCCTTGCTCTGTCTTCAGATATGAGGCGGCAGATGAAGGAGTTGACAACAGCGAAGCGGTACACGGTTGGTAACATCAATCTCGTCGAGTTGGACCAGGAAGGGAGCGAAGTCGTGGAGTACCAAGTGGTACCGGAGTCATTGGCTCCAGTTCTCTTGGAGTCCGGACCGGCGGCACACGACGTGCTTCCCATCCGTGTAATTAAGGTATTGATCGAGGACACCGTTGAAGCAGAAGCCATACTCGATCAAGGGGTGGTGGTATGCACCATTCAGGAAGACATGTGGGAGAAGTTAGGAATTCATTTGGATCTGGATCACATGATGACGCTCAAAGCCATGGATGCAGGGAAGTCATTGATGTTGGGAAGGATTCGAGACGCCAGATTCAGGGTAGCAGGTGTGGATTTGAAGTTGCAGGTTCAGGTGGTTTCGGTGGCACCATTCGAAGTATTGTTGGGGCGACCGTTTTTCGCTCTTACCAAATGCGAAACGAAGGATTTCTTGTCGGGTGATCAGCATATAACCATCACGGATCCCCGAGATTGGAATCGTAGGAGCAAGGTGTCAACTGGTATCCGGGCATTCTGGTGCACTCTGGAATCGGGTGTTCACAAGTTGAGGAACTGACACATCAGTGCCAGCGAGACGCGTGGAATCCGACAGTATGTGATACATGCCATGGAGTGGATCCGTTGGTACACGTACCGAGCTCGTGTACAGACATTTTATCTTTGCATTTTAATGACCCTGATTATTTATCTTGTCGTCCAACCCCTTCTCAGACCAAAATTAATTCTCGATTTGTTCAACCCATTTACAGTTTTCAACAAATGTCTTCTAATGTTTTAAATCAGTCCGATTCGACTATTTCCCATTATGTTTCTCCAAGTTTTATCTTGAATACCCCAGCTCTGTTTATTTATTCACAGAGATTGAATTTTCTTTTGTCTCCCTATACTGTTGCTTTGGACGCTTCTTCAGACACCTTTGGCTCGGTAGAGTTGGATTCGACGGAGGAGGAAGGAAGTGTTTTGGTGTACAAGTGGGTGGTGCAGAAGGTCTGTCCCATACCGGGAGTGTTACCGGAGGAGTTTCGTATAGTTCAAAGGTGACATCCTGATCTGTTGGTGGACATGCCAAAGTTGCCAACGAAACCGGTACCGTTTGTACCAATGGGAAAGTTTATGCAGGAAAGGCTGGACGCGATGGATTTGGATCCCGGTGGATTTCTGTGGGACGAAGAGAGGAAGTTGGTGGTGAATCTGATCATGTTGCAGGAAGGAGCGTTTGCGTGGTCGGAGATGGAGAGAGGAACCTTGGACCCGACGTATTTCGATCCGGTACGCATACCGACGGTGGCACATGTACTGTGGGTACGGAAGAACATACCGATTCCCCCTAGGATACTCAAAAAGACACTAAACATACTCAGGGAGAAGATCGCCACCGGAGTTATCAAACCGTTGAACTCCTCGTACCGCTCGAGGTTACAATTACTGAGTTTACGAAGTATCGTCTTTTGTTGTGGGCCGAGATAAAGTCCCCAATTTGGGTTTTTGTCAGCTTTTATAAGCTGATGGCATACCATATATGTTAATTTTGGACCCCTTTTCTGCTAAATTGAGCGGTGGCGATGAAGTCGTTCACTGCTTTTGTGGCTGTACAGTGCTCACTTTCTTCATCAACATATTTAATTTTATTCAACCATCCAATTCTCAAGCTTGAGGCATGTAAAAAAACTTCAGACAATTCTCTATCTGTCTATGTATTTTTTGTAAAATAAAGTGACCTGATTGAATTAAAAATCGGTCGAAAGCAGAGTTGACGACAGTGCCAACATGTGATCTCCACCCTTGCGGTCGTTGACGAGTCTGTTTTGCTGCAGCAAACACACTCGCTTCACTTCCTCATGTGACCTCCAATCGCTCTTTCATCGCATGAAAGATCGCTTCCCAGATGTTGTCTGGGATATACTGGATGAGGACGCGATGGACGAAGGCAGCAACGCGGACTCGGAGGGTTGGGGACATAAAGGTGAGCACGAGCACAGAACCTACCACCTGTCCTTGAGACTGACAAATGCTAGCTATCGTTTATGCTCGCGCTATTTCTCGTTCTCCTCCTCGCCGGCGCCTTCCCCGCCTCTTGCTAAATCGGAGTCGTGGCCTGTACAGTTGTTCGGCTCCATCAAAGCAACACAAATCAGCATGCCGATGACAGCAAAGCCGTCACTGGCATCTGCATCTTCCATCCTATCTGCTGCATTGTCGTCTTCTGCGGCATCAGGGTTGAAGACACTACTGAGCACGATAGCATGAGCACGTCGCATTCGCTTCGTACGAGCGTGCTGAACAAGAACCTTGCTCGGAGGAATGCGGCTGTCACCTCGTCTAGCG
Organism: Porodaedalea pini; assembly: GCA_002794775.1. Lineage (NCBI taxonomy): Eukaryota > Fungi > Basidiomycota > Agaricomycetes > Hymenochaetales > Hymenochaetaceae > Porodaedalea > Porodaedalea pini. Next base: position 28,682 of record NBAY01000079.1, on the reverse strand, counting down.
CATCTGTCCGGAGCGTAGCGCGCAGCGTTGGGTCGACGACTAGCCGAACGTCATCGCGCCTTACGACTGCAACGGAGCGTGAGCGTAAGAAGAGCCGGCCAGACTCGAAGTTTGCGCCGTCCACCCCGCGTAGCACGAGTCCAAGCGTCCATAGGGCACCGAGTGCGGTCTCGTGTACTTCAGGTATGGACGTGGATGGGGAGGGTGACGAACAAGAAAGCCCGCGACTAAAGGGCTCAACCTCGTCCCTTGCGCGCTCTACCGCATCATCTTCCGTGGTTTCTCGACGGCCCGGTGTAGCTTCTCGTTCTCCGCGCACAACTGGGAAAGACGCAGGTGTCACGAGTGTAAAACTACCGAACATCGTCTCCATGCAAAGACCAAAGTCTGTCGCCGCCTCTGTTTCATCTACTCGTTCACATGCATCGACTATCCACACAAATGCCGCCACTGCAGGCCAGCAAGGTACTCTTTGTCCACCTCATCCGCCCTCGCGACCGACATCCTCGCTCTCGAATGTGTCAATGTCCAGCAGCAGGAGCGGGGCTTCAACACGCGAGTCTACATTCAAGACGCGTCGCGAGAACATGACCCACGCGACTCTGTTACTCGGTCGAGGAAAGTCTCGACCACGTCGACGACCTCGATGCACAGCACCGGAACCTCAAGATCGCCTAAAATGTCGGCGCCTGCGCTACTGAAAGGACGGCCGCATCGCGTCTCTGAAACGAGTGCGGCACCAATTAGTACGGTAAGCGCTGCATCGCGCACACGGAAGGTGTCGCCCATTACTACAGTATCTACGAAAACAACGGCGAACAAGACGCCCGTCATTCGAAAGTCACCGTCAGCGAATTCAATTCGATCAGCTGCATCTGTGGCAACAGCTGGAGGGAAAAAGACAGCGACGAAGAAGTCCCCTGCAGTTGATGAGAAGAAGCCTTCTCTGGCGAGGCATCGCGTGCGACTTATGCTTTACTCTAGTACGTGTTTATCCACCTTTAACTCATTGTATGGTCGTTGATTAGTGTATTCTAGCCTTTCGTCTAAATCTTTCCGTCACTCCACCGTATGATGCCGATTTCGATGGCGATGAGATGAACAAGCAGTATGTCACTTTTAAGATTAGCTTTACATCTCTTTCTCGGCTCCGTCTAGCGTTCCTCAGAGCGAAGAGACGAGAGCCGAACTCAGTCAAATTGCATAGGTTGCAAAGCAGATCATCTCGCCGCAGGTGAACAAACCTGTTTTGGGCATCGTACAGGACACGTTGTGCGGTGTCCGGAAATTCACTCTGCGGGATAGCTTCCTCGACTGGGTGCAGGTGCAAAATACCCTGCTCTGGGTGCCGGACTGGGACGGCACGATTCCGACGCCGGCGATCTTGAAGCGGAGGCCATTATGGACGGGCAAACAGATTCTTAGCATGACGATTCCTCGCGGAATAAACGCATATCGCTCGCCTGATCCGAAAATTTCGAGCCCCGTTTTCGACGATGGCATGATCATTGAAAACGGCGAGATCGTCTTTGGTATCGTGGAGAAAAAGACGGTTGGAGCGTCGCAAGGCGGTCTTATCCACGTCGTCTTCCACGAAAAAGGTCCCGAAGCGACTCATACGCTGTTCAGTGGTCTCCAGCAGATTGTTAATCACTGGCTGTTCCACAATGGATTCAGTATAGGCATTGGTGATACAGTCGCGGATAAGAAGACAATGGCGTACATCATGGAGCAGATCAAGATGCGAAAGCAGAATGTCGTGCAGGCCATTGAAGATGCATCTAACGACCGTCTGAACGCTGCACCGAGAATGACTATTCGCGAGTCGTTCGAGAGTCGAGTCGAACGCGAGCTCAACTTGGCGCATGACCACTCCGGTGTCAAAGAGATGGTTGTCGTGGGTTCGAAGGGTTCGTTCGTTAACATCTCGCAGATGTCCGTCTGTGTTGGTCAGCAGTCCGTTGAAGGGAAGCGACTCCCGTTCGGCTTCAGACATCGCACACTACCTCACTTTACGAAGGATGATTTCAGCCCAGAGGCGCGCTGTCAAGACGGACGAGACTGGTTACATTCAGCGTCGACTTGTAAAGGCACTCGAAGACGTGGCTGTCTGCTACGATGGGACTGTACGAAACTCACTGGGTGACCTGATCCAATTCGTGTATGGCGAGGATGGTATGGACGGTGCTCTTATCGAACGGCAAACGATCAAAAACGTTCGGTAGCAATGATCGCGAGTTCGAACATTGCTATCGGGTCGACGTCACTTTTTCTCACTGGTGCTTTGCAAGTCAGTATCGATGACTCATCCCTCGAGCTCCAGCAAAAACTTGACGAGGAATATGACCGTCTTCATGAGGATCGTAAATTGCTCCGTGAAATCATTTTCCCGGGCCGCGACAATTCCACTGCCCACTATCTTCTTGTCAACCTGAACCGTATCGTGCAGAACGCAACGCAGACTTTCCTTATCGACCGTAGAAAACCGAGCGATCTGGAGCCGGTTTACATCATTGAGCAGGTGCAGCAGCTGGCAGACCGCCTCATCGTTGTGCTCGGCGATGATCTTTCAATAAAGGAGGCTGCCGAGAACGCTTCTCTTGCATTCCGCTCATCCATCGCAAGGTATGATCCTTGGGAAAGCTGCGTTACATCATTCTGACTTCCAATCCTTCTAGGACTCGGCTTACCTTCATCTCGATTACAACATGAATCTGAAGCCGGTAAAGACGCTCACGACTAAGGAACGCAAAAAGTCTCGCTTTGGAAATGCATTCTATATGTGCCGTGAAACCTTCGCCTCACGAAGCTCGTCGTCGATGCGCACGTCCAATTCTGGCTTGGCAATGTGGATGCCTTCCAACTGGCGGATGCATTGCAGTATATCTTCACACATATCGGCGCGCTCACCGACATGTACCATTACAAGTACAAGCTTATGCGTCAGGTCCGGATGTGCAAAGATCTCAAGCATCTGATCTATTATTGCTTCAATGCGGAACCTGTTGGTAAGGGCCCAGGCTGTGGGTTTGGGGCTCCAGGTTGGCGAGGGTGGCTCTTCTTCATGCGTGGACTTGTAGCGTTGCTTGAGCACTGGCTCGGAAACTTGCTTGTGCGTCAGTTCGAGGGTCGCAACAGCAAGGGCATCGCAAAGACGGTCACGAAGCAGCGTGTCGAATCGCACTATGACTTGGAATTACGCACTGCCGTGATGCACTGTATTCTTGATATGATGCCGGAGTCGATCAAGCAGAACAAGGCGAAGACTATCTTGCAGGACTTGTCGGAAGCGTGGCACTGCTGGAAAGGCAAATAGTACGTCGTTTGGTTGAATCTGGACTTTGCGTACTAAGCCTTATTCTACAGTTCCATGGAAGGTCCCGGAATGCCGACTGCAATCGAGAACACCATCTTGCGGTACATCAAGAGCAAGGCGGACTAGTGGTGCTCGATTGCACACTACGATCGCGAGCGTATCAGGCATGGTGCGACTGTCGACAAGGCTGTGGTCAAGAAGAACTTGGGGCGTCTTACTCGACTGTACTTGAAAGCTGAGCAGGAGCGTCGGCATGCTTACCTCAAAGATGGTCCTTACGTTAGTGCTGAGGAGGCTGTTGCGATCTACACATCGACGGTCCACTGGCTTGAGAGTCGGAAATTTGCTCCCATCCCATTCCCGTAAGATTCAATTAACTACGTCTTTCGGTGGCTCTCACTGATGTTTCCATACAGTCCCCTTTCGTACAAGCATGACGCGTACAGCGTCAAAGGTCATCTTAACCAATCTCAGCGTGAGGAGCTTGCTCTCATTGAGCAGGCGTATGTCAATCCACATGAATGTATGTTTTTTTCTAATTGGTCGTAGGGTGTAGCTAATTGATTCGCATGCAGGTCTGTCTAGAATCAAGCGTCTCTTGCTCACTCAGCGAGCCTTCAAAGAGGCAGGCATCGAGTTCTTCGACACATATGGCAAACTCATTCCTTGCTACAACATCGAACCCGTTGAGAAGATTACAGACACATATTTTGACCAGTTCTTCTTCTTTGAGGCTGACAAGCGCGGACACCGAACCTCCTCCCCTTCTGGTGTACAAGTGGTGCCAGGGTATCAATAACTTGACGGACATATCTGGGAGACAAGCGAAGGTGAATGCGTAGTGATGATGGAGACCGTACTTTTGAAGGTCTACGAAAAGGTTAAACTGCAACGTGCAAGTGAAATGGCGGGTCCCCCACGACTGCCCGACAATTTCCTGCAGTACCGTCATTCTGCAACCGAGACATGCCATCCAGTCTGTCTCTATTCTCGTTGTGTTGATCGTTTGCATATTTTATCTCGCTTCGCTGCCGAGGAATCACACGACCTTATACAATGTTACCTCAGCGAGAATCCAGATCCGACAAACAACAACGTTTTTGGGTATAACAACGAGAGATGTTGGCCGCGGGATTGCCGTATGCGCTTGATCAAGCACGACGTTAATCTAGGTCGAGCTGTGTTCTGGAACGTGAAGCAGAGCCTGCCTCGTTCTTTGACGACGATTGAATGGGAAGATACGTTTGTGAGTGTCTACTCCAAAAACAACCCTCAGCTACTCTTCTCGATGAGCGGCTTCGAGGTGTGCATTCTGCCGAAGATCCGGACGATGAGTGGAGAGCAGTTGTCACTCAAGGACGGGGTCGGGGTACCTTCCTCCGCATCTCCGATGAAGGTAAGAATATTAAAGCTTCTGTGGAATATGTAACGCTGAAGAATTTCGTAAGCGTTCAACAGTTTAACAACCGTATCCACCAGGTCCTCATGAGCTCAGGCTCTACCGCCTTTTCCAAGATTGTCAACAAACGGAACACTGCGATCATCGGTCTGATGACTTATTATCAGGAGGCTGTCATCCACACGAATGAGCTGCTTGATGCTTTGGTGAAGGCTGAGAACAAAATTCAGACTCAGTGTCGAGATTGGCTTGAACAGTAAGATGCCTTTGTGTTTCCCTCCAGTCGTCTTCTACACCCTCAAAGTAAGCGTCGCAGCTCTTATGTATATCACGTCTTGCTGAACTGTTGTCGAATAGGAACTCGGTGGTCTTGGAATGTTGTCTATGGGTCATGTGCTTATTCCTCAGAGCGATGATGTGCTACCTTCCCATCCCTCCTCCTTTACACTGCATGTTGTACATTAAATAATAGCATATAGAGCAATGACTGCTGTAGTTTTCCCTTCGCCATGAAGCTCATAATCACTATACTGTGATAGATACTTTTCTGCATTTGAAACTCTGCCAGTGGTTATACCATCATTATACCAGACCAGTCCAGACTTATCTATTATTCTGCAAGTGAAGTGATTGTTACCACCATAAATCAGACCTCGCAATTTGTATTTTTTCAAACATGGTGTACATTTTATAACAATCTTATGATCAATTATAATCTCATAATTATACAACTGCACAGCTACAACATTTGTTGACTTGCTGATATGAGATTGTACATTGGTGTCAGCTATATAGTCCATTTGACATTGTCTACATGTTACTGACATTGCACCAAAGTAATAGTTAAGCCATTGTTGAATAGAGGGTATGGATTGATGTTTTTATATTGACTGCTGAATAAATACCATTCAGGAGCTGTATTAAAGTCTTCTGTAAAACATGGAATAAATGAGGATAATAAAAGACTTTGTTTAGACCTATTACATTGAATACACTGGCTTTGCTTATATATTATAGGTTCTTTTGCTTCTAGGAATTTCTGCACAACAGAGGCTACAGCTGTTAATTTATGACCTAATGGAAATTGATTTTGTTCTCTTTTAAAAGTTTACTACGAATGGCATCTCTTTGTTCTTCAAAGCTGCTTATTGAATTTGTTACCCTTTGAAAATGATCATGCAACTTAATTTGATACTGTGAATATATATTATACCACCTCTCATAGTCTTCTATGTATAAATTGAATAAAATAGGCAATACAGAGTCATACGCACAACTATAACTTACTGAATCCCATCTTAGTCCTAAAGGTGAGGAGCTTGCACTGTTTTGATTATATTCACTTGCTTTATGTCGCTTACTTAGAGTATTTAAGGTAGAGCCTTCACTGTCATTATCACTATTTCTTTTCCCTAAATATGATGTACTGGCTAATGTGTCACTGGATATTTTAGTTTTATTATTTGGCATTATTTCTTCATCTTTTTTATCTACTCTCTGCTCATTCATCTCAGTCATATTATGCTTTACATGGCATGAATTCCATTGACTATATTTGTTATCTGAAAGAACAAGCTCATCTGTCCAAGCAATTGCAGAGTGTAAATGAGAGGGCTGGTGATTTGATCCTTTGTAATTCATATATTGTCTCAGCAGTACACCTCTTGTATGTGCATTTACATGTGATGGAAGTTGTCCCTCATATCTTTCTTTGGTCAGTTCATCAAGTATCTCAAGCTCTCTGAATTCTTGTCTTAGATATCCACTAATGCCACCCATGATCTTGTTTTTATCAAAGCCCTGTAATATTATAGTTCCATCTACAGAGGAGCTTCTAGAAAGACAAGTATAATATGATTGATGATTCTGACAGTTGTTCAGATCAATCACATTATACAATCTTGTTCTACCTTGTGATGCATAGTCAGTCATTGCAAAGTTAGGTAGAATGCATATTTGATCTCTATTGATATTGATTGTTACAGACTCTCCATTTTTTATGAGCTGGCATTTTGTCTTAAGAGAATGTCTAGATAAAGGTACAACATTAAGTGGTAAGCCTGGTAGTTAAATAGACTGTGGTGGATTATTTAACTTTACAAAAAGGACATCAATAGCCTGCTTTCCATCTGATAGATCAATTGCATCCCATCCAAATACAGTTGCTTCAGCACCATTGGTTACACAGCATTCAGTTGCTTCATTTCTTTTTATCATAACAGGCATTCCAATACAAAGCTTTAGTTTTCCAGGTCTATGTTCAGTACAAGTTGGAGGTAGATTCCAAAGTATTTTTTGGAGTTCTGGTTGAATTATTCCTTTGACAAATCCTTGCTTTTTAGGTCTACCTCTACTTGGTCTCTTAGGATCTGTACAATCATTGTTTATTGTGTCTATAGAGTAGAATGTATATAGTGGAAGATTGTGATCTCTTGCAAATCTTTCTGCACCAACTTCATTGAGTTTGTCTTTCTGTAAATTTAGACCAACTATTACTGATACATTTCTGAATTCCTTTCTAGATACATCTTTCTTATCTGGAGTTTTACCAGCTATTAGAGTTCTTAAAAAAATTATATCATTATTAGTACATGCCTTGTATCTCATATTCTCAAGTGCAGCTCTAAGTTTTGTGTCTTGCTCTGACTGAGTCTTCTGTCTCATATTTTGTCTGAGAATAACTACAGTATTTATCTGATGCCAGAGAATTTTACCTAAAACAGCCTCTTGCTTCCATTTAGTAGCTTTAGAATCTACAGCTGTACCCAAAGTACCATTGTATAATGTATTAGTATTATGAGCAGGGGGTAGCTGAGCAAAGTCACCAGCAAAGATCATATTTATACCTCCAAAGGGTTGCTCAGAGTTTTTGAATATATTTGCCAATCTAGCAGATATTCTTTGCATATCATTGCAAGATAGCATGGAAACCTCATCAAGAAATATATATCTTACAGATGCTAATTTTGATCTAATATCAATTAATGAAGATATACTTAAATCACTTCCTTTCTCATCTGATACTTCTCTAAATCCTAGCAGAGAGTGATAAGTAGATCCACCTAGCAAAGCAGCTGCACTTCCAGTAGGAGCAACAACAACAAATCTATTTGATTCACCTCTCAGTTTAAAGAGTTCAATGAGTGCCTTAATAACCTGAGATTTTCCTATTCCACCCATTCCTCCAAGATAAAACTTGAGCTGTTCAGGTTTGTCTGTACAAGCATGATTGCTAATAATTCTAAAAGCTTGCTCTTGTTCACTATTCAGTGAGAAAGAACTAATAACATTAAATATGAAGTTCTTATCTACATCTTTAACTCTTAGTGGATTGTCAGTAAGATATGATGCATCTAAAATTCTTACATCATTTTTTACTTGAACATGATTATTATTATTGTTATTTTCTTTACAGGGTATAGCTTCTCTCCTATCATGAAGTATCTTTTCTCTTATATTCTTAAGTAATGCAGTCCATTGAGATCTAGATGCTTTAGGAATATGATATATATCTGAATGCTGTAAAGGCACTATACCATCTTTTGGAGTATCATTCCAACCAGAACTTTGAATCACAGACTCCATCTGTCTTAATATGTTTGCTCTGAATGATGAAACAATGTTTATTGAATCTTCAGAAAAGAAGTCAGTACTACTAGGATTTTTAAGGTCTTTATTATTAATGATTTCATCTATATGATCCTGTAAGTCAAGCTCTTCCAAAGCACCTTCATTGTCCCATACAGGAGTTGATTCCATATTATCAAGCTTTCTTTGGAGACTTTAATCATCTCTTGCATCTTGACACTCATGCTTAACATTAAAGTTATGGATAATCTTCTTGTGAGCATCTGAGAAAGAATAATTCTCAAAGGTATCATCCCAAGTTGAATTATAATCTTTGAGATCAGAAGCTTGTCTCCAGGGTTTAAAGAAAGTGAGCATAGTTACACAATAGTATTCTCTGTCTCCTTTGTCTGGTCTTGGGATACCTCCTATAAAATTAGGTACTAGTGCATCTTTCTCATTAGATAGACTGACACCATGAGAAGTATACTGTGGATGATCATCTGTAAACTTGTGAATTGATGCAGTTCTTGTTGTTGCAGGCTCATCCTCTTCTTTATCAAGTATATCAAGTTCATCATCAGCTTCATCTGGTTAATCAGAAATAGTAGATGCAGAGCTAGAAAAATGCCTATCATATTGATCATCATCAACTTCATAATCTCCAAGCTCATCATTTGAAAGGTCTTCATTGATGTCCATAATAGATACATTACTTATAAAGCTTTGATTTGGTTTGATTTGACTTGACTTTTGTAACTTAGCTTTGTGAGCAAGTCTGATCTAGTCATATAAAGAAATATTATTATAAATAGGTGGTCTACAGATATAGTCTGCAATGTAAGAATATCCATGAATTACATCACCTTTTCTTATAAGACTTACATTTTCATTGTCAGGATTCTCTATAGAATCTGGATCTTTAGGTACATGTGACTCAGCTTCAAAAAAGGACTTTGTAAATGCAACATAAGGACGCCAGTAGAAAGTAACAAATTTATGACTTGTATAATGATCTGGATTTCCAAGAAGATAGTGAGAAGCCATAGGAGCACCTATTTCAAGATTTGCAGATATTGAGTTGACCATCTAAGTAATGATTTTTCTTCCTTTCTCTGCAGAGTTAGCATCACCTTGAATATACTCTCTTTGTCTCTCAAACACACCCTTTACTACATCAAATATTGTATGACTTTTAAGTAAGGGCTTAGTAATATAATCAGTCACATAACATGTAATTGCTTTAACTGCTGTGCTTGATTGAAGACAGGTGACATCATGATTACAGTGCAGAAGATATGACAATATAGGTGTAAAAGTATTAATCCATGGCTCAGTCTTCTTGAATTTTACTGCACCAGTATTTAAATCAGCTTTAGTTTCTTCACTGAGCTCTCTTGGAAAACGAGCTTTACATGTCTTGTGTTTATCATTATCAATACACTTTCCTCTCCTGCATCTATGAGTATTTGATTTTAATAAAATATCATCAACCATATACTTAAATTTATCCCACCAATTTGAATTCTGAGTACAAGCAGAACAGACTTGACAATTCTCATTGCAGTTTTGAGGTACAGGCTCAGGTAAAACTTGAGTAGGATCACAATAGAAAGTATCTTGAGAAGCTTGCTGAACAGTCTCTATTATCTCATCTTTTGTGCCTGTTAAGAAATCACCTGTATGACATGACTCAAGATATGCAATAAGTTCTTTCTGAAACTCAGACTGTTCTGTCATTCTGTCTTTAATTTCTCTAAGACTTGGTGAGCCTTTAATCCAGAGTAGAAGATGTAAATGAAGTGTCAAACATCCTTGCTGTTCAACAGTGCCATAGTATGCTGCTGTCTTTCCATATAAACCATCATGATCAGTATCTAGACCCAGTATATGTTTTATAAATAGACTAACTACCATATGAAAGAAGCGACTGCCAGCAACAGGATTATTAGCTATAAGTCTCATTCTCTTATCATCTGTCTTTATCTCAGGCTTGAACTCTTCATTTGTATCAGCAAAATATAAACAGATAGGATGCTTTATATCTGCAGGTGACAATGTAATGAACCAGTTTGGTGCACCTTCTTGATACATTAGAGACCAAATTTCATTCCTCATATGTCTTTTGGATGTCAAAGACCCATCTACTTTATATGCAGCATGATCAAGATTGTTAAGTAACTCAAAACACTCTTTTTCCTCTTCTAACTCAGGTGTGACATGTTCTCCTGCACTTAATCTTGCAGAAAGCTGCTGTAGAGTATGTATATCAATTTTCAAAACTCTGTCAACAATATTCTGAAAGTTTTTTCTCTTAGTCATTAAGAAACCTCCAGTGGTAGCTTGCTTAATTTGTTCTTAATTAAATGCAGCTAAGACAAAGTGTTGATCAAGCTGAAACCTTTTATCATGATACATAAGAAGCCATTTCTTCCACTGAGCTGCAGAAACCATCTTTATCTTGCCTCTAGTATTGCAAACACCACCTAGGTCATAAGGAAATAACCATGGAAACATCTTAGGATAGAGTTGTGGGTTGTTATATATACTCTGTGGATTCTCAGACCTTCCAACAGCCATTACACTCTTAGTGTTTCCTTGAATAAGTGCTTGTAAAGAAAGAGCTGCTAATTCCTTTGATTTTTTGCCTGTAATATCTTCACTAGTGATTCCATGTACAATAAATGGACACTCTCCAGAAGTTACTCCCTCTTCAATCTCTGCTTCATTTGCAGCAGTTGACTCTGGATTTAAATTTGAGCCATCAGATTGACTGACATATTCAATTGAGCATGGAATCTCACCATCTGCATAACTGGCAATATTTCTATAAGAAATTTCAAGATCTTGATAGTCTATATGATTGAGCTTTAGCCATTCTAGTGCAGAAGTCACTTTGTATCTTCTAACAAGTAGAGGTATATATTTGAGCTCATCCTTTGTTGGTCTAGATGGTCCAGTGTGTATATAGGCAAGTACTTCCTGAAATTCTTCCTTTGGAGGAGGGAGGACATCATATACTTTAGGAATAGGTGTCTCAAATGATACAATATTTGCTCTCATTTTACTGGTTCCAGCAAAAGTTCTAGCAACAAATCTATTATGTCTGACACGAGAAATAAGACTTGAGGTAGTGGGCCATTAGGATGGCAAGCTACGATTACTGTTTACTGAATACTAAATAATTCACTAATGAGAATAATGTTTTAGTATAATTTGCAAGCTTTAGTCCTCTCATATGAAATGAAAGACACAGAAAACAGGAATTGTAGCTTGCCATCTGAATGGCCCACTACCTCAAGTGCAAAGGTGCTAACTGGTGACTGATTGTCACCACATTTGCCAAGTTCACCTGAATTTCCTCAATGTGAGCTTCCATGGTCCTATCAGTCTCTGGCGCACTCATCGTCCTGAGAGGGATGACCTGACCATCACTGGCATGTTCATAGCCACTGATGGGTAGGGCATCAATATCGGGCACCATATCGGGCAGCCTGGCTCAGCCATCAACTCAACCGGTGGGCGACTGCATAGAATATTTGCAATTTCAGCAGTATCAAAATCAATGGAAAGTGCCTTGCATAGCACTTCGATCCCAAACATCAAGTTCAGTTTGAGCTCGGCGAAATGGTAGAGCTCTGCGAGAAGGCTGATGACAGCTATGAGCCACGGGTTTGGTGGGCGGAACACTTTCGACTTTGCTGCAGCTTCAAGAATTTTACACACAAATGGGATCGCGACTATCAAGCAGTCACTATCCACGCCCTCGACAAGGAACTCCTTGAAAGCAAGATTCTTGTGCTTGATCGGCTTGTCGCGAGCAAGCGTGATCTGCCCAAGCCACGAGGCAAGGTTTTTGAGGATTGTACGCTCTGCGGTCGAGCTTTTTGTTTTGTCGGAGTTCAGTAACACTGTGGACTTCACAAACGTTTCATGGAGGATGTACTTCGCCATTGCCTTACTGTCTAGCCCATCGAGGAATCGTAAGTAAAGCTGGTGGTTGTTCAGCTCGGTACTAACATGCTGATCGACAAAGTAGTTCGCAAGCCAGTGCGAGTACATCTCTTTGAAACACTCCTTCATCTCTGTAAGTTTCGATTCAAAGTTGCTCGGCGCAAGGTTGTTGATAATGAAAAGAATCTTGTCGGACGTCTCTTCGGGCGGGGTCTCAAAGTCTGCCTCGTCCAAGATGTCTGGCTTGATGGATGTGAAGGTTGGATGAGTGTCGACAAGAGTCAAGGCCGATGGGAATGCCTGCAGCTGCGCTGCTCCTCCTGCACTAACTGGTTCTGTGGGGGCAGCGAGAGCTCGACGAATCGTCTCAATAATGTCTGGTCGCTGCTCGGCGAGATGGAGAATGTTTAGAAGTGCTTCGCACAGGAGCTACCACTCTGGCAGGCGCGATTCGAAGTGTGTCAGCGCTTGCACACCAAATTTAAAGAGGTTAGTGTCTGGGGGACACTGGAGGGAGTCAATAATGTAGCGGATGGCAGTGCTGAGGGGGATATAGTCAACTAGTTATTGCTGTATGATAGATCTGAATAGGTAGCCTGTCATCGCGAGTTCGCGCGGCGGATAGAATGTCTGGAAGAATTTATATTCGTCGAAGAGGAAGTGGAGCATGCAAGAGAAGATTTCGTGGTCATGAGGATTCGTAGATTCCTTAGTGCGCTGTAGCATGATGATGACTTGGTCGACCGTGATCTGTTCGTCGTACATCTGCTTGAAGATACCGTCGACCTCTGCTTCAATGTCAGAGAAATAGCTGACGACAGTTAACCCAGGCTCCGAATTTTCGGCACTAGGATTCAGAATCATCAACCGAGGGTGGATCTGCAGGCAAGCATTTCGCGTCTCCATGCAATATTCCGCGTCTCACTCATCTATAACGTTGGAACTACAAAGGAAAGATTTAAATTAGACGGGAGCTTTGGTCAATGTAAAAGGAAAGAAACGAACTACGTGCGAAGGGAACGCAAGAAGATGGCGATCGTTGAGGGGCTGAGTGCCATCGTCCTGTTCTCCGCCTGTGGGTCAATTGTCCGGACATTTTTCTCGTTTTGCATCTTGAGCTCCAAGAACACAATAATAGTGTGCAAGAAATCTGCCCCATGCACCGATACGTTGTCCTGTAGCCACTTATCGAGTTTATGGTACTCGCGTCGAGATGCAAGAGCAGCGACGTCAAGCGCGAAGACGAAAGGCCATACTTTAAGCAGCGAATCAAGGATCTTCAGGTCCTGCGCGACATCTAAGATGCGCGTGATGTTCATCGGGTTCTCGTCATAGAACTCGCACAGGGCCGTCGTGAGATACGTCGGCTCGATCTGCCATATGTGCATGAAGACGAGCTGGTGATTCGGATGACCACCGAGGAACATTAAAAGCAGCTGTCGTGTATACTCAATCTACAATGCATTACATGGTTTATGGGAACATAATAAAGATAAGCCACTCATGAAGCAGAAGTAACGATAGATGACTAGTCACTCACAGGAGCCTGAAGCAATCCATATGCACAATGTCCGCACTTATCCGGACGGCCTTGTCCAACATCTCCCGTACATAGCTTCTGACATCCTCGTTATCCGAATCTCCCAGCCTGACCAAAACCTCAAACAAATCCAGCGAGTTCCACGTATGACTCTGCACATTAGCAGCCAAAGTCTTGATTGTGGGGCTTGCGGCTGCAATGTCGTCAACAGTCACTACGCTCCAACCGGGCAGGCTGACGAAGTTGAATGTGTCGCTAGGTAAAGAAAATAGAGCATCGAGGAGGCGGAGTTAATAGAGAGAATTGTTCCAGTGTGACCAGAAGCCAGCAACGGCAGGTTTGTCTGCATCGCGGGGAGAATTGATGAGGATAGCAATAAGGAGCTTGAGCGTATTGGTATCGACACCTTGCCGATCAGGCCAATCGAAGGCCTCGATGACTTTGCTCCGGTCAAGCTTTGCCCTCTGCATACAAGGCGAGTAAATGATACAGCACGTACAGAAGCAAAAGAGGCTCACAAAGCTACTTAACGCTCTCACAAGAGCACCGATATCACACAGTTGGGCACCCTCAATCGTAGGGCGGTTGAGATGTCAACGATTTGCTCGTCCGTCGGAGGGCTCTGATCGGTCATCCCGAACCTTGCAAGCAAACCTCTTACGACAGCCGCATCACTCGTGATTTCTGGACCAAATTGGTTTAAGGCCTGGACAAGAGATGTCTGCGGTGGGAGGCTGCGAAAGTCACACCAACATTTTGATGAGCTTTCATGCTAACAAAATGGGATAAAACGTACCTGAGATTCTGGAACAACTGCGCCAGAATCGGTACAACCATCTCAACACCAAATTTTGTCTGCGCAGCAGCAACAAGTGCTTGGCGCTGCGTTGCATCGAGGAGCGGTGCATCCCGCGGCGGGTCAGACAGTAGAGTTTGCAGCAGTTTTCCCGCCTGCGCGGGTGACAAATCGGCATGGTCAAAGCAGGGATGCTGGCACAGCGCGAGCACAGCGTTCTCAAAGTCAACGCGAATGATCATCGCCGCCTGATCCGCCAACGGCTTTCGCACACCCGTTCCCGGTGTCGATCCCTGCTGGGCTTGAGCGCCAGAAGTGCTTCCCGTGCTCACTCTCACGGCGGCGATTGACGCAGTGAGGATGAGCCGCTCGAGCGGGCGGAGGCCTATGCGGTCCGCGAAGCGCACGAGGTCGAACGTGCGGAAGATCTCGCCCTCGCGGAAGCGGTCTGCGAGGAACGGGTCATGCGCGAGTCGCGGCGTCTCCTGTATGAGCAGACGAAACGTGAGCGAGGTGGATGTGTCGAATGCAGTTGGGGCAGCGGTGCTTGTGAGGCGGGCTTGAGAGTGG
This sequence comes from Porodaedalea pini, assembly GCA_002794775.1. Lineage (NCBI taxonomy): Eukaryota > Fungi > Basidiomycota > Agaricomycetes > Hymenochaetales > Hymenochaetaceae > Porodaedalea > Porodaedalea pini. Next base: position 13,540 of record NBAY01000079.1, on the reverse strand, counting down.
ACTATGAGGCGGCGGATGAAGTGGAGGTAGGTGTTGAGGCTATGCTGCTCCGATAGCTGCAATACGATAGTATGTCGAAAGAGGAGGAGACATAGATCGCGTGTGGAAAAGAGAAATGAAAAGTACTTGGATCAGGATCGTAGTAGATCTCGACCGCCGCTGTAACGGTACGCAGCGATGTGTACGCAAGTTCTGTTTGCACCGACTTGGTCCTTGTGTCGACAGCAGCAATTTCTGGGTCCAGGTACATGGAGTCTTGATATTCATGGCGACGTTGATGATCTCTTTAAGACGCGGCACACCGAGCGTGACGTTTTTACTCGAAACACCAGCGTAATGGAAGGTATTTAGTGTCATCTGCGTCGCCGGCTCACCGATCGACTGGGCAGCGAGTGTGCCGCACATCTCGCCCGGATGAGCGACCGACTGGTTGAACTTCGTCTCCACCTCGCCCAAGATCCAGTCAAACGCTTCTCTGTTGAGATGGAACTCCTCTAGGACTGGGCACGCGGCAAAAGTCGCCCGAAGGTGCATGCGGAATGCAACAGAAGCGTTCTCGGCAGCCTCCTGTATTAAAAGGTCGTCGCTGCGCACAACGATGAGGCGGTCCGCCAGCTGCTGCACCTGCTCAATGATGTAAACAGGCTCCAGATCGCTCGGCTTTCTGCGGTCGATAAGGAAAGTCTGCGTTGCGTTCTGCACGATACGGTTCAGGTTGACAGGAAGATAGTGGACAGTGGAATTGTCACGGCCCGGGAAAATGAAATCACGGAGCAATTTACGATCCTCATGAAGACGGTCATATTCCTCGTCAAGTTTTTGCTGGAGCTCGAGGGATGAGTCATCGATACTGACTTGCAAAGCACCAGTGAGAAAAAGTGACGTCGACCCGATAGCAATGTTCGAACTCGCGATCATTGCTACCGAACGTTTTTGATCGTTTGCCGTTCGATAAGAGCACCGTCCATACCATCCTCGCCATACACGAATTGGATCAGGTCACCCAGTGAGTTTCGTACAGTCCCGTCGTAGCAGACAGCCACGTCTTCGAGTGCCTTTACAAGTCGACGCTGAATGTAACCAGTCTCGGTTATCTTGACAGCACGCCTCTGGGCTGAAGTCATCCTTCGTAAAGTGAGGTAGTGTGCGATGTCTGAAGCCAAACGGGATTCGCTTCCCTTCAACGGACTGCTGACCAACACAGACGGTCATCTGCGAGATGTTAATGAACGAACCCTTTGAACCTGCGACAACCATCTGTTTGACATTGTTGTCCTCCTTCAGGTTCTTCTGAGCGGATTGACCGGAATGGTCACGCGCCAAGTTGAGCTCGCATTCGACTCGACTCTCGAACGACTCGTGAATAGCCATACCCAGTGCAGCTTTCAGACGGTCTTTAGATGCATCTTCAATGGCCTGCACGACATCCTGCTTCCGCATCTTGATCTGCTCCGTGATGTACGCCATTGTCTGCTTATCAGCGACCATATCACCAATGTCTATACTGAATCCATTGTGGAACAGCCGGTAATTAACGATCTGCTGGAGACCAGTGAACAGCGTACGAGTCGCTTTGGGACCTTTTTCGCGGAAGACGACGTGGATCAGACCGCCTTGCGACGCTCCAACCGTCTCTTTCTCCACGATACCAAAGATGATCTCGCCGTTTTCAATGAGCATGCCATCGTCAAAAACAGAGCTCGAAGATTTCGGATCAGGCGAGCGATATATGTTTCTTCCGCGAGGAATCGTCATGCTAAGAATCTGTTTGCCCGCCCATAATGGCTTCCGCTTCAAGATCGCCGGCGTCGGAATCGTGCCGTCCCAGTCCCAGAGCAGGATGTTTTGCACCTGCACCCAGTCGAGGAAGCTATCCCGCAAAGTGAATTTCCGGACACCGCACAACGTGTCCTGTACGATGCCCATAACAGGTTTGTTCGCCTGCGGCGAGATGATCTGCTTCGCAACCCATGCAATTTGACTGAGTTCGGCTCTCGTCTCTTCGCTCTGAGGAACGCTAGACGGAGCTGAGAAAGAGATGTAAAGCTAATCTTAAAAGTGACATACTGCATGTTCATCTCATTGCCATCGAAATCGGCGTCATACGGTGGAGTGACGGAAAGATTTAGACGAAAGGCTAAAATACACTAATCAGCGACCATACAATGAATTGAAGGTGGATAAACACGTACTAGAGTAAGGCATAAATCGCACGCGATGCCTCGCCGGAGAAGGTTTCTTCTCATCGACTGCAGGGGACTTCTTCGTCGCTGTCTTCTTCCCTCCAGCTGTTGCCACAGATGGAGTTGATCGAATTGAATTCGCCGACGGTGACTTTTGAATGACGGGCGTCTTGTTCGCTGTTGTTTTCGTAGATACTGTAGTAATGGGCGACACCTTCCGTGTGCGCGACGCCGCGTTTACGGTACTAATTGGTGCCGCACTCGTTTCAGAGACGCGACGCGGCCGTCCTTTCGGTAGCGCAGGCGCCGGCGTTTAGGAGATCTTGAGATTCCGGTGCTGCGCATCGAGGTCGTTGACGTGGTTGAGACTTTCCTCGACTGAGTAACAGAGTCGCGCGGAGTCATATTCTCGCGGGGCGTCTTGAATGCAGACTCGCGTGTTGAAGCCCCGCTCCTGCTGCTGGACATTGACACATTCGAGAGCGAGGATGTCGGTCGCGAGGGCGGATGAGGTGGACGAAGAGTACCTTGCTGGCCTGCAGTGGCGGCATTTCTGCGGATAGTCGATGCATGTGAACGAGCAGATGAAACAGAAGCGGCGGCAGATTTTGGTCTTTGCACGGAGACGACGCTTGGGAGTTTTACACTCGTAACACTCGCATTGTCACCTGTGTCTTTCCCAGTTGTGCGTGGAGAGCGAGAAGCTACATCGGGCCGTCGAGAAACCACAGAAGATGACGTGGTAGAGCGCGCAAGGGACGAGGTCGAGCCCTTTAGTCGCGGGCTTTCTTGTTCGTCACCCTCCCCATCCACGTCCATACCTGAAGTATACGAGAGTGCACTCGGTGCCCTATGGACGCTTGGACTCGTGCTACGCGGGGTGGACGGCACAAATTTCGAGTCTGGCCGGCTCTCCTTACGCTCACGCTCCATCGCAGTGGTAAGGCGCAATGACGTTCGGCTAGTCGTCGACCCAACGCTGCGCGCTACGCTCCGGACAGATTCGCTAGACGAGGTGACAGCTGCATCCCCGCGAGCAAGGTTCTTGTTCAGCACGCTCGTACGAAGCGAATGCGACGTGCTCATGCTATCGCGCTCAGTGGTGTCTTCGACCCTGCTGAGAGTAGGGCGAAGGCCTGCTCGCGTAAGCGGCCCACGCACCGTGTTGGAGTTGCTCGTCGTCGGCGTTAGAAGATCTTCGACCGGAATGTTGATCTCTGTAGATTGTTATTAGCAATACCATCGCTGATCTCCTTGATCGCCCAACTTTCCAGCGCATCGAAGCCACCCTCGTTCCGGATACAGACCCAGCGCCTTCGCATCCAGCGAAGCAGATCCATACGAGTCTGTTCAACTTGCACACGGATGTGGATGATGTTTGATAAGAGGGTCTCGCTTGGTTCCGTAGGGTGCTGACGAAGAAGAATTGCACAAACGAGAGTCTGCGAAGGAATGAGCACAACAACAAACCCGATTATATTTTAATACTCACCTGATAGAGCATGCCAGCATTCGACTCCACCATGCCCCTCTGCACAGCTTCCATAACCACTCAACTCACTCCCCGTCCTCAATCCGTCCTAGCCCATCATTCCCCATAATCTCAACCCACTGGCGCTCATTGAAACACTTCTCCACCTCGTTGCAAAGCAGCGCATCCACAAAACCCCCTTGCTGTCATAACCATTTCTCTCACACCCTCTACCCAAGCGTCGCGCACAGAGTTGAGCTTCACTAAGGCCGCATGCGCAGCGAAGGGCAAAGGAAACGCATTCTGCGGGAGCGCACGCTTCTTCAGGCCGGTCATCAACCCATCTTTCGTCTTCTGCGGGAGTGTAGCGAAGTCCGGCGTGCACTAGCCCTCTCCGAAAGACCAACAAGGGCGCGCCGCGCTCCGCGCTCAAGGTATGTGTTCTGCACGTCTGGACGCACGGAAAGCGGTGTCCAAATCATATGAACGGTTTCTGAAGCTGAGCGTGCCAGAGCACATGGAGGCCGGGTAGGGGAACTCAACGCCAAGGCTGAAAGAGAGTGCAGATGTCGTCGGCGTTGGAAGAGATGGTGTCGGAGAGGCAGCGAAAGGAAGTGGGGACGCGATAGGTGCTGGGCAGAATGTGAAATAGCGTGCTTGGAAACTGGGTGGTGCACCAGCATAAATGATAGCTAGTGTTTGTTATTCTCAAGGACAGGTGGTAGGTTCTGTGCTCGTGCTCACCTTTATGTCCCCAACCCTCCGAGTCCACGTTGCTGCCTTCGTCCATCGCGTCCTCATCCAGTAGATCCCAGACGTCATCTGGGAAGCGATCTTTCGCGCGATGAAAGAGCGATTGGAGGTCCTCTTGCCATGCTGTCGTCGACCTCTTCGTTGCCTCGAGCAGTGCGGGTGGGCAGGCAGGCAGCTGTGACGGGGCCGCTGCCATGAGAAGCAGTGATGTAGTGTGATTAAGAAAAAAGCAGAGAAAGCCCAAGAGAAAAGTGAAGGAGACAAGTCAGCTCAGGTGTGCCTCCGCTGAGGATCACATGGGGGAGCAAAGCGAGAGTCTTTGCTGCAGCGAAACACAAACAGACTCGTCGACGGTGCCTCCCGCTGGTTGGAGATCACTTAACCTCTTACCACCATCATCTTGACCGTGGGAAAGACTTTATCTGCATAGCTCATACCTTCTAACGATGGCCCCGCCCCCCAATGCGAAGCCGTCAAGCCTCCATAGAACCAAATCACTCAGGTCCTTGGGCAACATCAAGGACCCCACCAAATGTGAAGAGTGCAAATACGAATTGCCTCATCACAGTCGCTCATGCGTCTCCGGTGCGGCGAAACTCTGCAGCAAATGCGGACGTGACTTGACTTATAACCACAACTCTGCTGTTTGCGATCTGGCTGCGAAAAACATCGTGAACTGGTCCCCAGACGTTGAAGTGGACCAACACGCCGCCGCCCTCCGTAAACAAGGGGATCTACCCCCTACCCCGGAAATTCTCTCTCAGCAGTCGCTCAAGCGATCCCCCTCCGAAGACGAACATCAGGCGCGCGAGGCTCCCAACAATCCCGCCACGATTGGGCAAATCCCAGACGACAAGGACGCCATGGATGCTGAGGACGATCTGTACGTAGACACTCAACCCCCCCAACCTGACATCGATCCCATCGATACCGACGACAACGAGGACCCGGCAATTGCCGAAGAAGTTAATCGGAAAGCCCTCGAGCTCGCGGACGGTTCAGTCCGCGACCTCCGTAATCTTATCGCACAGGACCTCTGGAAATCAGAGACCCCTTTCCAGAACGACCCCGCGTGCATGGGACGCTATATGGCTAGCATTGTGTCCTCCCTTTGCTTTTGGATAAACCGTTCTAACATGCTGGATGAGGAAACTCAACGCGAAAACTATGCTAACACCGCAATCAATAGCTTTCAGACCGCTTTTAAGATCCATTCGCCATACTGTAAAAATGTTTTCGACAACATCTACCGGAGTCCTCAGGACATCCGTGAGGAGCACATTTCAGACGAACTATCGAACATGTCTCGTTCTATCTCTTCTCTTCTATCTATGGTTTCATCTCTAACGGAAAAAACCACTAAACTCGAAAAACAGACACAAAACACCTCAAAACCCAAAGTATCCTTCCAAGCTAACACCTTTACTGACAAGAAATTCCTACCAGAACCTCTAGGCGCTCAGTTTACCCATGATCCGCGGTTCCCACCGCCCCCCCCAGTCATTAAACAACGCATGCCACCCCCTAAAGGGGGACGCACGGAATACCAATTGGCCATGGCTAAAACCCGTATCCCGGGTTCAGGCTATCGTATGGACACCCAAGGCACAATCCACACACCGGACGGATACATGCATTTGGAACACAATGCCCCACGCCCAGGACTAACAACCACTATATACCCTCCCCTGGTTCAGTCTATTGGAACTGACAATGACGGTTACATGACGGTTACATACACCAAAGTGTCAGCGACGGACTACGGGTACGCAAATGGTAGCCGGGTCGCGCGGAACTCAGTCAGAGGAGGAGGGAGACAAGGGAGAGAGCAGTGAGCCAGGGGGAACTGACACAGCGCGGAGATAAGGAATAGCTTCTGGACGTAGCCAGGTAGAATTGACCAGGTCGAAACTAGGGGATAAGTACAGGAGGACTACCTACTTATATACCCTTCAGCGGCTGTGCACGGACCAGGGAATTAACTACTACATAAGGATAGATGATAGAACGTCGTGGAACTTCATAGAATAATGAAATCATAGGATCGGTCAGCGAGTAAGGATAGTGCGAGAAGGAGCGTAATGAATAATGAGTAAGCAGGAATAAGCGTGATTAGTGATGGATGGATAAGATATGATAAGATAAGATAAGAGAAAATGATAAGATAAGATAATTTAAAAGGCGTCCATGACATGACCCTCCCCTTCAAGGCGAGCGTCCCGATCGCCCTTGTTCCCTACCCTGGAACTTACCGGCCCACCACTGTGCCACTCCTTTCTGTCTCTCAGGCTCCGTCATTTCAAACACGGGTCGGAACTTCAGCTGCGACATCTCTAGGGTGTTGAGGGCGCGAGGAGCACTGGGAGTTGATTTATGAAATTCGTCAATGGCCTCTTGAGAGTTCGTCAAATTCTCAATTGGCTCCCAGGTGCGTTCTTCGTTCGGATACCCTTTCCAATGTACGAGGTATTTGAGCTTCCCTCGCACAAGTTTGGAGTCAACAACCTTTTCGACCTCATATTCCGGCACATCGTCAATGATTTCAGGCGGGGGTGGAAGATCCTGCTTTTGCGACGTATACTGTGGCTCGTGGTATGGGGAGAGGAGCACTTCATTGAAAACCGGATAGACTTTTTTCCATGTACGTGGAAGTTTAAGTCTATATGCTGACGTGCCGATTTTCTTTTCGACAATGAAAGGCCCATAACGTTTATCTCCCAGCTTCTTCATAGGACGATCTGTCTTTAAGTGAGTTCCTTCGAGCATGACCTTTTCCCCAGGTTTATACTCGATGGATTCTCCCTTCGTCCTGTCATAGAAGCGCTTCATGGTTTCGGCCGCATGCTTTAATGCCGATTCGGTTTCCTCCCTGATCTTGGCCATCCGGTCGGCAAACTGCTTAGCGGACTCATTGGTCGATTCGCATCTAGGATTCGTGCCCTTATATGGGTGTCTCCCATGGTTGACGAAAAAGGGTGACGCTCCTGTCGACGTTTGTTCTTTGTCGTTGTACGCGAATTCCGCTAGCGCAAGCCATTCCGCCCAGTCCGACTGATGGTGGTTAATAAAGAGACGAAGGTACTGTTCAATCTCTTGGTTTATCCGTTCTGTCTGACCATCTGTCTGTGGGTGATATGCCGTTGACGGGTTTCCCTCGATGCCCAGTAACCGGTATAGTTCGTTCATGAATTTGGACTCGAACTGTGATCCTCTGTCATGAATAAACTTGCGCGGTATGCCGTGTAGCCTGAAGACATGATCCCGGTAGAGCCTCGCCATTCCTTCCGACGTTATGCTCACTGAGGTAGGGATCGCATGCACCTGTTTACTGAACCTGTCAACGAAGACACAGATTGCGTTATGCCCATTGGACTCGGGTAGTTCGCCGATCAGGTCTGCTGTGACGATTTCCCAAGGACCTTTCGGGATCTCATTTGGGTTCAGAGGATTGTGCGGTTTCGCTCTGTGTGCCTTCGTACGTTGGCACGCATCACATCCCTCGACATACATTCGAACATCTCGTTGGATTCCCGGCCACCAGTAGTTGCGTGTGATCAACTCATGGGTCTTGTAGCGTCCTGGGTGTCCTGCGAGCGTGCTGTCGTGATGGTTTCGAATGATGTCTTCTCGGAGTTTATGGTCTTTCGGCACGTAGATCCTGCCCTTCCACATCAACAACCCTTCTTCTTCCTCCCACTCTCGTTCCTTCCGCTCTAACGCCTTCACAACTGCTCTGTCCCTGTTGTTTTGTACCCTTTTAATTCGTTTAACGAAGTCTGCATCCAGCGCTTCTAGCAGTGTTTCGTTTACAAATAAGTCCGGCTTGAGCAAAACAATGTCGATATTGTCGTTCTCCCCCCTCTCATGATCCGCTCGTCTCGAGAGGAGGTCAGCCTTAGTCATCAGGGCACCTGGTTTATGGAACAGTTTGAAGTCGTAGTCCGCTAACTCCTGTAGCCATCTCGCTTGTCGGTGGTTAATCTTCTGGGGTTTTCGGAAATACTGGAGGTTGAGGTGATCCGACCAGATTTCGAAGGTTTGCGTTGCCCCTAGAAGATATTGTCGCCAGTCATCCAGTGCGCACATGATCGCGAACATCTCTTTGTCATAGATTTCGTAATTGCGCTCTGCTTGGCTAAGCGCTTGCGATCGGTATGCGATTGGATGCCACTTTCCGTCAACGAATTGGGACAGAATGGCGCCGTTAGCGAAATGCGATGAATCAGCCTCCACCCGAAATTGACCGTCATCAGTAGGCACTGTGAGTACAGGTTCTTCACAGAGCTTCTGTTTCAGACGTTCAAAGGCCTCCTGTTGCTCCACCTCCCACTTCCACTCTACATCTCCGGTCAATGCTGTCAAGGGCTTCGCATAGTGACTGAATGCTAGGATGAAGCGGCGGTAATAGTTGCAGAACCCAAGGAAAGACTGTAGTTCTTTCTTGTTCTTAGGCACTGGCCAATCTTTTACACCCGCCACTTTGGCTGGATCCATGCGAATCTGTCCATTGCCAAGGATATGCCCAAGATAGTTCACGGTCTCTTGAGCGAAGCTGCACTTTTCTGGCTTTAAGAACAACTTGTTTGCTCGCAACACTTCCAGGACTTGTCGGACGAGTTTGTCATGATGTTCGCGAGTTCGTGCGAAGATCAAGATGTCGTCCATGTAGACTATGACGTGTCCATCATTGACGAGTTCTCGGAAGATCTCATTCATGAATCCTTGGAAGGTTGCCGGTGAGTTTGTGAGACCGAAAAACATGACTGTTGGTTCGAATAGACCGCGGTTTGTCCTGAAGGCGGCTTTATGTTCGTCGCCCTCTCGAATCCGAATGTTATTGTAACCCCAACGTATGTCAAGCTTTGTGAAGAATTTCGCCTGTTTCGTTTTGTCAATGAGCTCTTGGATTAGAGGTAACGGGTATTTGTTCTTAACCGTCATCTCGTTGAGCCGGCAATAGTCCTGTACGGGGCGAAGCTTGCCATCCTTCTTTTTTATGAAGAAGAAGGGGGATGCCATCTCAGATTGAGAGTTACGAATACGGCCAGTTCTCAAGTTTTCGGTGAGGAATTCGTCCAGTGCCACCTGTTCGGATGGGCTGAGCGGGTAGATTTTACAGTCAGAGAGCTTTGATCCCGGCTTGAGTTCAATAGCATGATCCCAAGGGCGTCTCTCTGGTAACTGATCGAATTCCTGTTCACTGAAGACGTCCGCGAACTCTTTGACATAGTTCGGGACTTCCTCGAGCACCTGTTGTCTGACCTTCAGCGCTTTTCTCGGATCGGACTTAATGTACCTGTCCCAATCGAAGAGGAAGAGCTGATCGCCGTCTTCAAGTTCCACCAAATCAAGGTTTTCGTCGGGGTCTGCATCAATGTCCTCTAGACTACGGATATAGCCGCATACATCGGGGCATCGATCAAATTCGATCGTTGATTTTTGCCAGTCGATGTTGGGATTGTGCAGCTTTAACCATTCATGTCCGATGAACACATCTGTTTTCCCTAGATCTGTGACCGCGAAGTGGATGCGCTCCGAATGATCTTTAATCGTCATGCGCATTTCCACAAACTCTGTGATCGAGCCGTCCTTGTTGAGCGTGCCGTCAGCATTATAGACTCGGATTGGGATGGGTGTCTTTTTTGTCCGGATCTGATGCTTTTCGACGAAGGATCGGTTGATACATGAGCCAGTGCAGCCACTGTCCAGTAGGGCATCTACCTTGAACTGGTTACCGGTGTCGGTCGTTTGAAGGAGAATCGGTACCATGAGCTGTTGCCCCCGAGACCCTCTTACGAACCGTTTCGGACCCCTCAGGTCCCTAACAGCTGCCACGGCATCTGGTTCTTCTAGCGCAATGATTTGACGCACCGTCTCTTCATTCGCTTCAGCATGCCTCTGCTGTTTCATCCACACTCGGAGAGTCGTTAAAGCACTTTCGAGTTTATCCTCTTTGAGACGCCGTACTACCCATGGGGCCGTAAAGGGGACAGGGCGATCTCTCCAGGACTTCCTCTCAGCTTGTTTCGACGAGTTTTCATTTTTCACGGATTTCGGTTCAGTTCCGGCCAAGGAAGAAATAGAATTAAAAGATTCAGAACAGGGTTTTACATGATTTTTTGACACAGGAGTAGGACGAGATGATGAGGCAGACGTGTTATTACATATAGGCATATCTATATTACTAGCTACTGGTACAGGGACAGAAGGAATATTTTTGCGAGTGACATTGCTTTTTACATTTTTTTGTATTTTATCTAAATTATCTACAGAGTCCATAGAATTATCAAAAATGGCCGTTTGAAAAACCGAAACTGAACCTATCCCAGTCAGTGCCGTGTTCACTGCTGGGGTTCCGCAAAATCCAACTCCCGCTCAAAGAGCGCCTCCTCTTCTTCCTCCCCAAAGTCTGACTCCTTGAGTGTCGCGGTCTCGTCTGCCCAGACTTTTCTCTCTCGGGGTTCCATCCCCATCAACACAGCCCTTATCACCTTCTTCTGCATCGGGCAATTCCTCTGTAGATGTCCAGATTCCTTGCAGTAGTAGCAGAGTCCGGCTTTCCTCAGCTCTTCGAGTGAGACGTCCATCGGCTTCCCCATGCCTCCGTATGTGACTCCGGTGGCATCGCGTCTTTCGGGGATTCTCGGTGTGAACGTCTGGGTAGGTTTTGGTGGGAGCACCTGAGGTCTGGATGGGGCAGCGCGTATTTGTTCGATGGCCTTCATCTGACGTCTAGCGTTGTCGAATCGAATGGCTTTTTCTTGCCAGCCTTTGTACGTGGTTGGGACCGTGTCACTCATTTCGATTCGATATACGATCTCTCTATCCAAGGCTTTCGTCAGTTTGTGGATGAGGGTGTCGTCATTCTTTGCGTCATCGTTGTATCCTGCCGCACGGCGATAGATGTCAAACTGCTGGAAGAATTGGTCGGCTGTGATGTCTCGGGTGTGCTTCCAGCTATCCAATTTTTGCATGGCGTTCATGCGTTCGTTCGGATCTCCGAACGCTTTCTCCAGCTGTTCGTTAAACTTCTGGCGACTGACGAGCGAAAAGATCAGATAGCCGTCCATCTTGATGCTTTCCAGGAAGTTCTGTGCCCAGAGTGCGGCCGAGCCTTCCGTCATGAACGACAACACGAAAAGGAAGTAGTCCTTGTCGTTCATGAAGTCCTCTGCGTTAGCTTCAACGTAAAGGGTGATGGCACGTTCGAACTTCTTGTAGTCTCGTCCGTTGAACGTCTCGGGTTTGGCGATATGTCTTCCTCCACTGCGGCTTGTTGGTGGAGGGACAGGTGCGGCTGCGGCTGCTGGCGTGGGGGTTGCGAGTAATCCCAGGCCGTGTAGCGCGTTGATGATCTCCTGCATCATGTCGTTTGAGATCGTCGGAGTTGCGGCTGCTGGCGCAGCTGGGGCTTGGGGTTCTGCCATGATAGGCGGTGGTGTTGGTGATGGGTGGGGTGGTTGGTGGGCTCCTAGCTCGTCGTCTAGGCGTACCAGGTCGTCGTCGGTCAGGGGTGGTAGTTGTGCGAGGACAGCGTCGGCAGTGTCTTCTGGTGGTGTATTCCACCGCTGTGCCGCTGATCCAGGCAGTCGAGCGTACGGGTGTGGAGCCAGCTCAAATCAGAGACAACACTGCCAGCCGACAGGTGGTGCGGACGCCTGCGGATCTGATTGAGCGCTGTAACAAAACTCCTGATGTGGTGGTCGACTTTCACTTGCTGATCAAACCCGGATCTTCCTCTGTGAAGACTCCAACGGGCGCCAAGGGACCTTTCCGAAGATCACCCCCAAGGCCTGGTAGCTACTCTCGAGTGGGTCGGACTCAACGTTACCCCCTCTCAAACGAGCGCTAGTTGATCGAATAGAAAGAGGACGGCGGGTTGTGAAACGAGTGAGTTTAATAATGAAGGTAAGGAATTAACGACGTATCGGCCTGATCGATGCACGTGAGATCGATCTAAGAATAGGTGTGGGTCGAAGCGATCGTGGTCGGGGTCGCAGTCCAAGTCGTCGGACGCGTCGGATGAGAATGTTGGTCTAGAGTTCGGGGTTACGGACAGGTAGTGGTCGGTTTTGAGGTTGTTGGATGAGATGAGGGTTGAGAGTGATGATGATAGATAGTAGGAATAGTTCAATGGTGAGAGTGATTTGCGGGGTACAGGTGAAGGTGTAGATGGTAGCGCGGTAGAGAGATCGTTGTTGGTAGGAGATGCGAATGTTTAGAGCCAGCGTGGCGTTGGTGACTGAGAATGCGCAAGGCGGTAGGGGTAAGTTTCGACCTTGTGTCAGCGACGGACTACGGGTACGCAAATGGTAGCCGGGTCGCGCGGAACTCAGTCAGAGGAGGAGGGAGACAAGGGAGAGAGCAGTGAGCCAGGGGGAACTGACACAGCGCGGAGATAAGGAATAGCTTCTGGACGTAGCCAGGTAGAATTGACCAGGTCGAAACTAGGGGATAAGTACAGGAGGACTACCTACTTATATACCCTTCAGCGGCTGTGCACGGACCAGGGAATTAACTACTACATAAGGATAGATGATAGAACGTCGTGGAACTTCATAGAATAATGAAATCATAGGATCGGTCAGCGAGTAAGGATAGTGCGAGAAGGAGCGTAATGAATAATGAGTAAGCAGGAATAAGCGTGATTAGTGATGGATGGATAAGATATGATAAGATAAGATAAGAGAAAATGATAAGATAAGATAATTTAAAAGGCGTCCATGACACAAAGCAGCGCAGAAAAAACCTAAACAAGTCCCCACTAAAGTTACGAGACCGACCACCGACCACCCTGACGGGGAGGTCACAACTATGCCCATGAACCGAGCTAACGGCTCGGTTAATACCCATATTCGCAACGTCAAACGTGTATACTTTTCTCTTCCGGACGATCTTGCCGTTCGCCCCCTCCCCAACGCCATAAAAAATACCATTCGCTCAGGCCTTAAAGGCTCCGCCGATTTCAAGCATCTCGTCGTCCTCAACGTCGAGTATACTTCTAACGGCAACCTATGCATTTCATTTACTAACATTCGCGCCAATTTCGACTCCACATTCGCTTCCCTTTCCACTCTCCTCAACCGCGTTATTAACATTAGTGGGGCGAGAGTTTTTACCCCTTCTCCCCAAT